>DWNE01010246.1:0-10445 GCA_018249875.1 Cecropterus toxeus
TTGACGAGATTTACTAACGAATTAGGCATTCCTGTAATGTTAGTAAAGTTAATTGAATAAATAAATAAATAAATAAATAAAAACGCTATAAGTAAATATGTTATAAAAAAATAAAATGCAAAAATATTATTTTGAATGAATATCATCGCGGAATCTGTACATTTAAGGCTTCAGTTGATGTAAGTGAGGCCCTTTCTTACAACTAACTACCTGAAATTATATAAAGGTTACATAAAAACGTACAAATAGGTAAAACGCGTATGCAATCGGTAATAGATTTTGACATAACATTCAGTTGGAAACAAAATTGATATCAATATACCTATTTAAGATAGTATGCTTACATAGAACCGACATTTAATCATACTGATAACATTGTTGAGAAACTTAATGAATCAGACCACATAATTATGTGCATTACAAAAAAATGTCTAGACCGTGTCACGGTAAATAGTGCGTGACAATATCTCCTTATGTAACGTCAACAACGTGACACTATCTATTATAAACTTGAATTGAAAAGGTACAAATTTATTAATATAATGAAGCCTAATTAAGTGTTATGTTATATTTTACATATTTTTAATTGTTATAGACAAAGCGAATTACCTCATACTAGCTAACGCACACACAAAGACACAATACTAACACACACACGCTTTAATTATTTTACTGTAATTTTTATTATGTTATTTGATGTTACGCTCATATAATCTTGTTTTGTATGTAATATTAATTGTAATAATGCATATTTAAGTAACATACTACTATGAAGTTGAACATATCCTCACTGTGTTCCGAGGATAGGGGTAAACATCAGCGACACAGTATTAAGCTATAATCTGTTTTACTTCAATAAAATCTTTTAATTCTTAAATGGCATATGTGGCAGCTTATTTAATATAGTTTTATTACCATCTACAAAGATTCTTACCTAAAATATTTAAAATATCGATAATGTAAATAACTTAAACATATTTTTTTAGTTTTAATTTAGTGATCCTTAAACATTTATTACCTTACGTAAGACGAGCCTACTTGGAGATACCTATTTGGGTTGTACCTACTACAGTACTTGGACAGTAGTGACCACATTACTTTAAATCTACAATAAGTGTTATGTAATTTAACAATGGACAAAATTTGAATGTAGAGTAAGGTGATGTTATAATAATTTTGTAAGTTACTTTATATTAATAAAAAAAAAATAAGTATGCACACAAATATAATATACTGATCATGTAGTGTATTAAAAGATCATTGACAAGTAGAGACAATATAAAGGTACTGTGCTCTACCACTAAGTAGTGGTAGATAACTGACTATACTGACTATACTGATATGACTTACAAACATGTTTTAAACCATGTAAATATATTTTTTAAAGAAAAATCCAAAGAGTGTTTATGTATTTAACTTTTATTTAACTATGTATTTAATTTTTAAAATTGCAATGATAATTACAATTTTATTATACTAGACTTTAATAAATTGGGAGCATATGCTTTTCTCGTGTTAGTGTATGAAAAAGTTTTTTGTAAATGTGTTAACAAAATATTTGAAGCATAAAACCATGGATTTAAAATGCCTAAACATAAGGCACGTGGCATAGTTTACACATCGTAGTACTGATTAAAACATATTGTTATCATCCGAGTTGAATAGTTACAGGTCATTAAACCTTTAACGCAAGCTCCATTGTAATTAGCATATCGAGCGCTAAAATTGATTGCTCAAATTACAATCCCTAACGCAATATAATTCGGTGATTGATTATCTTTTTATTGTCAACCGAATTGAGTACCTTAATTACTCTGGTATCCGATTATTAGTCAATATTAGTCTATAAATTTCATAACGATTAGTTACAGCTTGAAATTTCGTAAAAATGCACTTGTACTTAGCTAGTTTCCATCTGTATTATTTCTGGTTACTACGTGTTTACTATCGTTATTGTTACTGAGTGAATTGGCTTTTCTATTTGTGGAGTTAATCGAATTTCGATATTGACTGTCACGCTATTTAAGTTATGTAACTTGTCATAAGCTTAGAAGTGAGTTTGACATGAATTGCTTGACAAAACAAGCACGATAAACTTGACCCAGTTTGATTATATTTAATATGTCTTTAGGAATTGTTTTTTATATAAATACTCATAACAACTCAATGTGGAATAGGCGCAGGAATCTACTTCGTTGCGTTCGTTATAGAGGAGTTGCAATACTTTAGAGAAGTTGTAACTCTTAATTAAAGAGATTTTCCGAGAGAGAGCATCTAAAAGAGGTGTTAATGCTCTAGTAGACCTTTCTTTACATAAAGTTAAAGGTGAAGACAAGCAGGCAGCTCATCTGATTCTAAGTGATCACTACACTCTCACATCTGTTGATTATAATCCATATAGAACAGGGCCTCTACCTAAAACCGATGTCAGACGCGTTGCCACACCTGAGGTTTAAAATGGACGGGTCATATGTAGATCAGCCGGTATCCACAACCTCTTACGAAATATAAGGACTCTTGCTTCACGCTAGAGTAAGTGTGGAGGTGGTACCTTCCCGAACAATACTGGTCCTACCACCTTTCAAAGCTTTCTTAATATTTGTACATACAACTACTATCTCCGAATTAAAACAAGTAGTGGTGTCACAATCGACCTTCACGTTTACTCAAAATCAATAACAAATACCTTACTTATATCGATTGATTAACTTTCGTTTTAGGCCAATGTCTTCAATGACAACAAACACATTTTCATTTCAGCTTATTTCCGAGCAACGATTTGCAATGCGCCTTACGTAAATTAAGCGATACCTTCTAATCCGTCGTTTTGTCCATTTTCTCGTACTTTTACGCAACGCCGCCACAAGTTTTTTTAACGTAACCATTTTGGTGTAACACCCAATTTCTAACTTTTTCAGATGCAACCTTTTCAGCGTTGCGCTGCGCAGTCGCAACCTGCAAGGCTCTTTTTTGAGTTACTTTTTCATTCCAATAGATGTCATTGCCGAATTGTGACAGAATTAAGCAGTGAAAACTGAATGTTGCTCTTAATTGTGTTGAATATTTATAAAACGTATTGTTATTATAATACCAAGCGTTTAATATTAATTTTAAAATGATTCGTGAGTCTTTTATTACATTGCACTTGTTACTTTTTATGTTCGATATTGACCTATTTATGCCTAATTACTTTTTGGAAGTTTTGTTATAATAAATTTTATTGTATGTACAGATAGCACATACAATTAATTGTTTGAAAGTTATAATAACGCATATGACGAACTATTCAAAAGATTTTTTTGTTATTTTTTTGATAACGTTAATTTACACCGTCCCCAAGATATAGAGCACGATTAAAATAAAAAACTATCCTCTGACTACGACAGAATATGTCATTTTAATCCATTAGCACACTCATTATTATTTGTAAGAATATAAACTATTATAGAGTATTAAAGGAAGAATTATTATTTACATCCATTTGCTCATAAATATCTGAAATATCTAAACAATGAAAAATGCAAATGCGTGGAAAATTGTGAAAATGGTAATTACCTAATTTTCAAAAGTAAATAGAAAATAAACAAAACTTAAGTAGGTATCTGTATTTGAATTAATAGGCGGTCCCATAACGCTTATTAAAATGAAAGACTTTTGTATATTTTTGTTTGTCTATTCGAAGTGACTAATGAGAACGATCAACTTCATTTTATGTTATATAGCTTAGCAAAAATAGGCATGAAACTAAAGCTTAAAGGCCCAGTCAATTAAAGTTCTACCGCCGTCGAATTACGCGTTAAAAATTCCCCAAATATAATAACCAAGTTATAAGCTGTTCATTTATATCAATGAGTAAGAATCACAGTAAGGATTTTATGATCTTACCTGGTGCATAGCTTGCTGAGCTGCGTTAGCGGCGGCCTGGGCTGCTCTCTTAGCCTGTTGCAGCTGCATTTCTTCTCCTTGGAGTCCCACCTTGGCGTCTCTGACTTGCTGCTCCAGTCCTGATAGGATCACCTGTTTACCGGCAAGCGCGGCCTGCGCTGTAGCACTAGCCTGGGCAGCGGATTGGGCCAGCGTATTCTTGGCAACGTAAGCAGCTTGGTAAGCGGCCGCTTGCTGGTTTCCGAGCGCTGTTTTCGCTTGATTAGCTGATCCTACAGCGATAGTTCTGAGACCACTGCCCTGACTGAAACCTTTCTTAGCCGTGGCTCCTCCGGTGGCAGCAGCTTGCACGTCTTGGATGTAAGCGTCGTAGTGGCTCGCGGACTCCTGAGGCTCCTGGGCCTGTGACGCTTGCGCAGAGTTGTCGTATTCATAGTTGTATTCTGCTCTCTGCGGGGATGCAACGGGTGCCGCTTTCGCAACTGCTAGTGTGCCTAAGGAAAAAGCGTTTCAGAAATTACTTTTAGTACGGCGATTTTACTTTTGAAACACTTTTCAAGGAATTTAACTAATATAAAGTGGTTACTGCTGCTTATCACATCTGTGGGTAACTCAAGTAGGGCTGAAATTCTAACTAAGGTGGGTCAGAAATGCTTTGTACTAATGTATGCTTTTGAGTAAAAAAATGGTACACTATATCTGCATTAATATTATTACTAATAAAATATGAAAATAATTGCAAATAAAAAACGTCAGCTAGTCATATAAAACATATTTCAGTACAAAATTGTTCTTTTAAATACAGTTACCTAATAATTCGTGTAAACAAAACCAATTCACACGTAATAATTGAACTTAGCGTAAAATTTATTATCTAATGCAATAATTACGCAGTTCGTTTACGCGGAAGCGTAATGAAAAACTCGCGTGCGTAAAATTACACTTCCGAATACTGAGTGCGTGAATCAATTCAATTTTTCCGATCCATTGCTCGGGTAAATAAATTACGTGTTTTAAACATGTAATGGTTATACGTATATCGTAATTAGGCTTTAGTTATTTGTATCGGTTACATTTTTTGTTCGACTCTACGAAGATAGAATAGTATATATGACTGTGACGACGCGTACAGTCATTGCTCCTTCATAGCAATTTAGATATTGAAACATTAATCGCTTAGTAGTTGAACCTCAGCCTCAGACGGCTCCCAAAATAATTATCAATTGAACGAAAACTAAAGAAAACGGTAATTCGACGAATGAGCGTTAAGAATATGTAAATTCTACCAATTTGCTTTTGGCCAGCGCGGAAAACTAAAACCTAAACCAATCTCAATATGAAAGGAGTCCTGTGCTGTGGGACAGTATTTATTTGACCACAACGATAGTTAACAGAGATAGTTAACAGTTAACAAAAGATAGTTCTAGAAAGAAGAGCGTGGTAAGGCAAAACATTCAGCTTAGCTTTGAAGCGACGAATCTGAAACGATTTTTGAGAAAAAAAACCTCCTGCAGAGTTTAAGTTAATTATACAATGATAAAAATGTGTCTAATTATATATTGTATGTCAAATGTTAATTTCATTTTTATACTTCTACATTTAAATTCATTACATAACTCACTACATAAATCAAATTTACACACTGTGATTAAATAAATATAGTGATATTATCAATATGCATTTTACCGATGCACTGTCATTGGATGAGCTTTAATTAAATTAGCAGTTTTAAATAAAATTAGAATATTATTTTCAATAATTGTGCTATTAATCTTTTATCAAACTAATTGTAAATATATATTTTTTTAACTTTGTATTTCGAAACTTCAGCCCAGCATATACATGCAGAAGAGAATTTATCTAAGGAATCAATTCCTATGTATTTTCCTATTCCTAAATATTGAAACAAACATTGTCTTTTTGGCACTTTTATCAGCTTTTATAACATATTTTATTTTACAGTAAAAATAATTTAATGATGGATTTATTTGACTATATTAATATTTTTATTGCAGATAGCTTAGAGCTATTTAAAAGTTTACGTTTTAAAAAAATAAAAATATTTGAAGTATGCTTACCAACACATAATAAAACTGCACAAAATGCCCTCATCGTAGTACCAGTCGAACTGAAAACACGTATCAAACTTTAAATTTGCACTTTAAAAAAATAATGAACTACATAATTTGCACTTAAAAGAAGCAATTAGATTTATATATATGCCAATTCATTTAAATAAATTTATATTTATAAATTACAATTAAAAAATAATCGTGAATATTTAATATATTTATAATTAAACACAAAGCACTGGTTATTTTTTTCTAACCTTCCAATACTTTCACGAACGCTTGATTTTTGGTTAAGGTTGAGGGGGTCGAAAGTGCCCCTGCCTCGCTCAGTGAAGCAATGTACGGACAGACCTGCATCACTTCTATTTATAGTGATTGCTTGATAGACCACGAGAAGTGCCGCTTGAAGGATTTCTATAGAGCTGTTAAATAACTTGACAATAATACAATTATTGGTCACGATATTAAACAAAGTACGAAAAATGAATATTATTGAATGGGCTTCACAGAAGGGATTCTGCCAATTACTGAAATTATATAAGCGGTCTATAAATTCATTCACGAATGCTTCTAAAGATATCTTTACTAGCATTCTTAACAAATTACAGAGGGATATTTTGAGAGCAAGCCAAATTATTTAAATATCCAAATATTTATGAATGTTTCTAAAATAACACTTGAATTAAAACAGTTTACAATTTTAATATCTTAAGGAAATATATTACCTATATGATAAGAAAATAAATCTATTTATCTATTATTTATATTACTAGCTTTCGCCGTGTACTTGAAAATGAAATGATTTTTTAATGCAATAAAAGAAAAATATTAGTCAAGCTTATTCCGATAATGATTATAACTTCTTCAGCAATTCTGTTTCAATAATTCAGTATCACGTCAATCTCCATTTTAAAGTAAAAAGAGTGCTGAAAACTGAAAATACTGTTGTATCAACTCTTTTTATATCCGATACAGATCTTTTCATAGTTTTTACGTACGTGGCGATAAAAATTATATAATTTTGTAAATTTAACCAACAATAAACAGATGTAACCGATTAATTAACAATTAATTTCTGACATATATTAATTAGGTATATAGGTACACTTATCTTGGTTTGTGAAGCGTATATCTCTACATATAAGTAATAATATAGGTATAACTTTGTTAGATAATAACTCGTATATTTGCTAGCAGAATTTCCATTACAGGACAAACATCGAGCCTAAAATCGAGCCCCACCTATGTTTAAGTATAATTTAAGTATGTTTAAGTATAAAAAAATACTTTTCTTCTCTCATCGTACCCATGTGCTTATCATGCCAATGTATATATATAACCCATGTACTTTCGATTAGACGATCTCCACCTATCTCTAAAATTGAATTCAAATCTAATTTGTTCAAAGTTTAAATATTTTTTTTTTATAAATTCTAGTATAAGTTTATTTAAAATTCAAATATTTTTATTCTGAATTCAATTCAAATTTATTCCAAATACAATTTCATTCATTCAAAATTAAAACTTATTATTCGAAATTGAAATAATCTTCCACCGTTTCGGAAAGTGTTTCGCTATGAAGGAGAAACGGCACAGGAAAACTATCTTACATGTATAAGATTTAGGGCTCTAAATTCATCTAAAAAATATTTGTATTACGTATTTACATATCTGTTATAGGTACTGTACTCGTACCATGGCAACCATAGACGTTTTCGAACGTTTTTAAGGTGGTTGAACCTATATTTACTCCAGAGGCACCACTGCCACTGCTGTTTTTGCCTAAAAATAGCAGTGTTAAGCGCTGTTGTGTTCTAGTCGGAAGAGTGTGGTAAGGGAGACATACGAGAAGCTTTCCAACTTACTCCTCAGGAGCAGCAACGCGTTTGTGGCCAACCTAAGGTCTCTAGTCTCGCAATGGCCACTTATCATTCGATGGACTGCATACTTGTTTGCTACTTCTATTTTAGAAAAAACGAGGATTAAAATGGTATAAATTGTGTTATACACAGATTCCTCAGCGTTGCGGTTTGTGAATGCAAATATTGTTTAGGTAAATGCAATCCAGTTAGTGAAACGAAATAATACTTATGTAACAATGCTTTCTTGATTCTTCCGCAGGCATATGAATAGGTAATTATGAACATTTAATCATATATTGTATAATATTCTATGCCATAAATAACGTGAGAATGTGATTGAAATGGCAAACGATAATTCAGTTCACGAGTGAACATCTTTGACCCATTTCAGATGCAAAGGTCAAAAGATTCGGCAAGATATTGAGCGAGATTTTCTTTTCTTTCATTTTTAAATATCAATTTGTTATTAAACATATTATAGTTTAACAGAATAGGTAACGAGCGTATCTCTGTACAAGCGTATAATATTACGTGTTAGCAAGTTTCTCTCAATCGAGCTCTAACATTTTGCTACCAATGATTTAGATATATCTAGCTTATATTTAAGCCTTTATAAGCGGTCACATTTAATCGAGAATATCGACATGCATTTACAAAAATAATAAAAAACATGACATTAGTTTTAACGACTGTCTAGATAAATTGTAAAGGTAAACTCCTATAACAAAATTAGATCCAAATTGTTACAGCAGTCTCCGAGAAACTATTTCGATACCTACATTATACCTTGTGTTTTTTTTATATAACTGGTCTATTCAAACCGTCATTAACAAGTTTTATATTAAAAATACATAACCATAAAATTTCTTACCAATAGTATTAAATAAATCTAAGTGTTCTTTCAAATTCTGAAACTAAAATACATCAAGTTAAACAACAGTAAAATTATAACAAATAACAATTATAGCATTGAATGAAATCGGTAGAATAATATCATTTTGCATCACACCTTATTGAAACAAAATTAATGGACTCAAAACTATTACTTCAGGAAATGTATAGGTACTATCAAAAGAAATACTAGTGATGTTATGGAGCTCCGTAAGCGTAACCGAAACTATCGGATATCCGAAACAAAAAGTATCCGTAACGGTATCCAACAAAAAGTTTTCGTTGATTTGGACTATATTTCGAACATATTTTATAAGTTTTAGAAAATAACACTAAAAACTGATTAGGTAGATAATATAATTAGTGATATGACTGATTGTAATAGCAAATGATACCATACAAATATAACCAAATTATTACCTATTTATATTTTACGTTTAATCCTACAAAATATAATATCCGTAATCGAAACTATTTGAAACTAACGGTCAATCTAAAATAATTACATATCCGTAACCGTATCTGAAACCGGTATAATATTATTCCTATATCCGTTTCCAGATCCGAAATTTCATATCCATAACATCCCTAGTCGTAATTTTACTTCTTACTAATATCATAAAGGCAAAAGTTGACGCAGATGTGTGTTACTCTTTCACGCAAAAACTACTGATGGGATTTCGCTGAAATTTAACATAATAGTATGTAGTGTATGACCTGAATTAACACATAGGGTACTCATTATGTGTAAACGCAACTGAAGAGGACGCAGCCGCGTGCATAAGCTACTTACTTATACAATATTACGCAGTGACTAGATTCACGAAGATATTTAATATCCTTTAAGGTTTTTAATGAATTAAAATAGCGCTATCAATAAGATATTTAAACTTGCTTATTGTTATCAAAAAATCAAGAATATGCCAATGCTGTTTGCACAATATTTTAAACTGTGTTCATTATGTTATCCAACATTGATCTATTTTCTTAGAGGTCGTTTAAATTCCTCTCAAATTATCGGCATTATCTTAATTACACTTTTAGTGTACTAATATTAATTATTTTCAAAAAGCCGTTGCTTTTTTTCCTTTTCAAAAGTAACAATATGTGTTGTGTATTGTTTATTTATCTGTGATTGCATTTTTTATGTTATAAACTTTTGGTAGCGTTCAGGAAGAAAGCACTTAGGATTTTAGTAGCTATGTGCGTATTTGAAACTAAATGTTTATAAATCCATATATAATAAAGATGAAAGATGATAAAAAATGTACTCTATCAAAAGATATTGCAATTTAAATGTATTAACCTACACCTTACGTTACTATAGAGAAAGGTGAAACGTTTAAACAGGTCTATTCGTACAAGTATGCATGCAAACATTAGCTAAACTTAAAAACTAAATAGTTCACCGATACATATAACACTATGTAATTATAGGCAATAAACAGTATGTAAGTACGCACGAAACAAAGGAACTTTGAACGATCACTTCCGTTAGAAGAGTAGGATTTCAGGTCCTATTACCGCACATAGTAGATATAACATTGAGTATAAACTAAATTATAAACTAGATAAGCAAGTGACTATGTTGTATATGTAAAATATTATGCCATCAAAAACATTCTGAAAAAAAACAAAGTCTCGCAGCTCAGTTTTTCTACCGTAAAAAGTTGTGAGATCCATGTAATACCAAGTCGGTTAATTTATTTAGCCCCTACTTAAGGGGCCTTCTGTC
>DWNE01010247.1:0-10444 GCA_018249875.1 Cecropterus toxeus
ACTCTCTCATTCTGAGAGAAGACCCGTGCCCAGCAGTGGGACAATAATGGGTTGTCGAGAAACAGGAACTACCCATTATTAAACACAAAGTCAAGATTTATTAAGATAATGGCTCTGATATTTGTTTATAAATATTCAGTTTAAATAATAAAAATGTTTGTTATTGAATCATGTAAAGTGTTTTTTACTTTTCCAGGACCTCAAGTACTGCAGCAGTTACAAGCGCAATTGAATCCTATACCAGAAGAAATTCTGGGCATTGGTGCAGAACTAATGGCACGCCGTATAGAGCTTTTGAACTTACTGCGCTGTAAACATCGTGCGGATCGTGCTGCTTATGTTACAGTAAGGATATTCTTGGACATTCACCACAGGAACATAAGTGAAACACTTTGCTTTAAAAGAAATGTTTTTTATTGTAAAATTAAATAAATGAAGAGCTATCCGTCTAAAGGCAGTTAGTAACGATGATAGAAGCGGTCTGCACTGTTTTTATATTCCCTTTATTGTTTAGTTTTTCTGCTTTGAATTCGATCGTCCATCCACAAATTGAATAGTCTTCATTCTTAGTTTAGTAAATTAAGCGTTAAGACATCGTTATATTACAAAATGTAGTTTAGAATTAAGAGAAAGTCTTTTGTAATAAAGAAGAGATGCCTTATTTTTATTACATTTTTCTTCAAGCTCTTCAAAAAAGGTGTAAAATTAACTCTTCTTTAATCCGATTTATAACTACGGATGCTGCCTGCTCTTCCACAAACGATAGTCTGCCAACGATGCGTTGATATAACAATCTAATAACGATAACTTAGTTCATAATACTATTGTAATATTTTATTTACAGAACTTAGAGTGGAAAGCAAAGAATTTAGAATTTGATAATGAAACAGAAAAGTTGCATAGAATGGTAGCTGGAACAGCGGAAAATTTAAAAGCTAGGATAACTTATTCTCTAGATCTCGCAAAGTATGTTTTGTAATCTTACTATATTACAATGTAGTTATAGAAATAATATTTTATTTGAAATTACATTAATTCAATTAAAAGGGTTCCGTGGATGGATCGTGAGACAATGGCGAAGAAAATTGAACGTTTGCAGAAGGAAATTGTTATACTGCAACATAAAAATGAAGAATTGACGAAAAAGGATAGTGAAGTAAATAAAGAGCCAGGTCACATAGTACATCATACTCCCAGTTATCAGGTATATGATTCAGATTTATAATAATATTCTTGTATATATAATACTTAATACATTAGCTCCAAGCCTTTTTTTCACCATGCATTTTAAAAGAACTTATTGCACACATTTCAGTCAACGGAACCCTATATTTAAGTTTGCTATAAGAATTCGATATTTTTAAAATAAAACCTTAAACTTTACTTAAACATATTTAAGTCAAGAGAGTGAGTATATACTTTTTATCAGACTGAAGTAACAAAGAAGTATGCAGTCCACCTGATGGTAAGTGGTTGCTGCCGCCCATTGACATCTGTAAGCAAAAACTTATAAAACACGGATTCTATCTAAAGTCGATCCAGATACGTTGCTATTTCCGAGGACCAGATGAGAGACGACCACGCCGCACACAAACCACAGAAATAGGTGGGGCGGTGGTACCTCCCGAGTTGAACTACACTGGTTCTACCACGTGGAAAGCAAACACATACTGAAAGTTACGAGAGAAGTAAAAGCAATATCAATAAATAATTCTCCCAAGTGAGTCACGTGAAAATTAGAAAGAAAGAAAGAAGAAGAAAGAAAAAGTTTATTTTTGATAATGGCAACACATAAAAAGTACAATTATCAACTACGTTAATACATATTTAATAAAAACAACAAAGTAACTAAATTAATATAAATAGATCGCATAAGATAAAATATATAGATTGTTATGTGCTGCAATAATCGCGAAAGGGGCCAAACTCAGCGAAAGCCATGCGCAGGTGAACCACGTCATGGCACTGATTTTCAGTTTGCCCCATGGTACATTTACCTGGTGGTATTTACAGATAAAGACTTCATACTTTGAACATATTTCCATTCCTTGAAATATTATTTATTTTGTAAGTTCTTAACTACTTCACTCTTATCTAGAATACATACCCTCGTCGCTTTAAATCATTTGGTAACAAGTGGGGTACACATATGTGGAAACTGAGATAAAGTTATGGCTTCAACATCGACATCTACATATTTTATTTATTTATTTAATAATTTCAAATTATTTATTTCTTTAATTTATTAATTTAATATTATTTCTTTCTTATCAGAATCGCTCAGTTTTTTTTCTACTATTACTACTTACTACTACTACGCTGTATTAAATATATATATACAGTCTATTTTAATTGCAAATTGATACTATTGCAATAATATGTCCGGTAAGCCCTTTGAGCCGTGTAGAGCGCGCCAAAGAAATCGGTATCATCCGTCAGCCCTCGAAAGTCCACTACTGGACGTAGGCCTCCACTAATTCGCGCCACTCCCACTTATCCTGCGGCAACTGAATACAGCGATAGCCCGCCGTCTTCGTCAGATCATTAGTACACCTGGTCGGGGGCTGCCCTTTACTTCTTTGCCCAGACGTGGACTCCATTCGAGGATTCTTCGATCCCATCGGTTATCTGTCCAATGAACGATATGGCCTGCCCACTGCCAAACATATACAAACGCTTGAAAGACACAACATTATGAATTTAAATATTTTTTACTAATAAATGCCCACCCTTATTTCATATTATACAATTATTTCAGAATATAATTTCTTCGACTAATTATATATACGTAGGTAGCCAATTACTTTCATGAAAGGAGATACGAAATTAATAAAAGGCATATTAAATTCTAATTTTACCGCCTCCAACATCAATTCCATTATTATTTTGAATCCGTTGCTTTAAAAGAGATTTGGATAAAAGATAAGCCTTTGCATTATTTTCATTCATTAAGCGGATTAAAAACATTTTCTACAATGACGAGAAATATTTCTTTGTAACTCGAATGGGATTAAATGTAAAGGACTCTGACAATTAACTTGGAAGTATAAAATTAAAAGTAAAGATTTTGGAAAAATTCTCGCTTATGGAAAAAGCAAGAAATTGAGACTTCAATTTACATAATATATTATTAAATAATGTATAAAAGATGATCTTGAGATAAATAAGATCCTATATGTTATTATTCCAGGCCATAAACTGTTTGTGTGATGTTAATGAGATGTTCATTCAAATCCAATAAATAGTTTTTGCGTTAAAGAGAAACAAAACATACATCCTCATAAATTTTCGCATTTATAATTAGTAAGATATTTATTAGTCTAGACAGGGCTGGGTCGTAATTTCTGTTGTCTGGTGGTCTGGTAAACATTATGGCAAAAAATACTTATCTACATAATAAATGTCAGTCGGTCACCAGTTCCGAATAACAATTTTTGCACCGTATATTAAGTCACAATTTAGGTACTCAAAACACCAAACATTTTTGTTATCCTAATAATATGGTATCTTAATAAAAACTTTAATTGAAGTGGATTTTTTGTTACTTCCACTCGTCTGCGTTACACTACGATCTTTATCAACTTAAACTTTGCAGTTAAGTGTAAACGCGAACATAAATCTTACTGATATTAAGAATGGTCGACACCTTTTAAATTGAGTTTTATAGTCCAAAAATTGTAGCATTTTTGGACCATAAAACTTAATTTTGCATACTACGTTTTCACATATTTTGAAAACTTGACACGTTAGTATTCCTACGATACTTTACTTCTTCATTGAATAATCTTATTTAACATCGTAGATTAGATGCGACCTAGATACCTTGGTCTTACTTTTACACTCGGATCTCCTGGGAATCGTCAGCGCTACAGCAGTTATTACATTTTAGTTTTATTTTTTGTATATTAGTGTCATTTCTATAGCACTACGTACTCTCGACGTGAACGACTTAGGAGACGGCTCAAGGATTAAATCCATATGGAAAACAGCATCACCTGCGGAAGTAATGTAGATACCGTGGTCTTTATATATAACCACTTCAGAAAATAATTAACAGACCTACATATATTTACTAGAGGATTTATAAAACCTCATGAAGACATTCTTGTTTAAAGGGCGCGTCAAATAAAGGCGAAAGTGAGGCGAAACTTATAATATACTTAGATATGGGCTAACTATCATATTGTGGTAGAACACACCTCAGTTTACAAGGTGGTAGAAGTACGGTTCGATGGAGAAGATAAAACCGCCATACTTATTTCTAGCGTGTGTTTTGCGTTTCGGTGGAAGGTATAGTTGCTGGCTCACTTTCATATGAGGCAACCATCTTAGTCCTCAGGAGCAGCAACGCATCTGTGACTTCACACAAATAGTTCTATATGAAGTTGCTTAAAGATGTCCATGGGCAGCAGTGACCACGTACCATCAGATTGCTTTACTACTTCAAGTTAAAGTACAGATGCAAAGCCTTTGAAATAAGTTTTATTTACGTTACAGACTACATTTCGTTATTATGGGATTATAGTTATAATAATTTGGAATGCGCACTTAATATCAAGCTCACTTCAAGCTCACTTATTAATTGATACAAACTTAATATTAAAAAGCGATTATATTTCAATTTGATTAATTTAATTGTAAATTAGCCAACAAGCGTAGCTAAAGAAAGCTTGATAAGATAAAATTAAGTAAATTAAATCTATTCAAATGCCTTTTCAAGTAGAAGATATTTAAAATAAGTTATTATTTATCCGTGATTATCTCTCTCGTTCATATTTTATTGTATCGTTAACTTAAATCATTTGTCTTTAAATATACAAGTACAATGCGTAAGAGTAAATACAAGTATGTACTGCACCCTCAATATGAGTTAATAATCATTTCTCAAAACGTCATTCAAAATTGTTATTTAAAACAAACCAAAGGAATTTGTTTTAAAGAAATATATCTTAGACTTGGCTCAGATAATTTTGATGGTCTATTAGCAAAGATAAATAAAAAATATACCGTCTTGATCAAAGTAAAAAATATAAGATGTTCCTTACAATTCAATAATAATGTAAATTATGAACAATTATTATGATTTTGTGATATGATAAGAAATCAACGATATTATTTTTCCGTTTTGATTTCTGTTTTCAACACAATGGATACGACACGACCCCATGGTGTTGTGAACTCCCATCTCAATTTTATGGCAACTGTCGATATTTATGTCACAAAAACGTAACAATCCATGTCAGAAAAACATAAGAGCCAGCAACGACGCTGTGAGAATAAAATGATGCCAAAATGTAAACACTATCGAATACAACGAATCACAGTGGCTAAGTAGGTTATTAAGGACGCCAAATTTGCCGTTGTGTCGCAAGAATCACAGTATCTGTATAGAAGTATAGTCTAGGTTTTATGATATACTGAAAAAAAATGTTTAAGTCTCAGCGCGGATAAAATTTACAAATCCGCGTAACATAATTAAATTTATATCTCCCGTGAATACTTCAGGATATAAAGTATAAAGTAACTGTCTTATATAGAAATGCAGTAATAACGCTGTTGTGGTCTGGGCCGACGGGAGTGATTCGCGGGAGCGATGAGCGCGTTCAACCGAATACACAAACTCTTCAGCTTTATAATGTAAAAATAAAATAAATAATATGGACAAGAAAAGTTATGTAAGAATTTGAAGTAGATGAATCGAGTACTGATTACAACAATCCTCGTTCAAGCGATCTCACAAACGAAGTATCAGCGTAATAAAATCAAAAATCAAAAGTGTATTCGTAAGTGATTTCGCTCGTCCCTTAGCATCGTTATTTCTTTTACGTTCGATTTTGTTATACATTCTCCTATTTTATTTCAGCCAGTTGGTACGCGAAGAGACAACTAACTTTGATATAAATGGTAATTGTAATGATTTCTGTTACCACTTACTAATAAAATATATAGATTCCTAAAAATAGGCTTCATAGTGATAATAATATTCAATCTTACATATATAGAAACAAAAGTATGATTTACTTATACGTATGAAATCGATAAACCGTTAGAAACCTATTTAGTTATATCTATCTATGTATTGTGCTTAACTCAAATTTATTCTTACAAAATAATTCCTAATCCTTCTCGTTCAACCGGAGGTAAATTTTTCTCAGAATCAGAAGCCCAAGGCGATTAATCGGCTGCCGTCACAACCTTCGGCCGACCGACATTGACCGAAAGAGAACGAAAACGATTAGTAAAACTTTTATATATAAAGGTTTATGTTGATTATATGTAAACGATTTCTAAAATTAAAGTTTAGTTGAAGGGTATAATAGTGTTAGCGCATCAATTGCGGACCTCAGTACCATTAGTACGAGTTTGTCTTGTTTTTCCAGACAAGATTGAGTCTTGTTTCTGCTCATACATCTACATGCAGCGCCCCTAGCAGCTTGTTTCGGAACTAAAATTTACAGAGGGCATTTTTGGCAGAAACAAGAAAACTCAATCTTGTCTGGAAAAAACAAGACAAACTCGTACTAATGGTACAGGTCTATTAGAGATATAGATGGACAGCATGCTCGTTTAATAAATGCCTTCCTGGCCGGGGATCAAACCCGGAACGCGAGTCGAGTAAATAAATATTAGGACTATTTACTTTTCTCCCTTAATTAACCTAACGCCTAAATTCCAATGCTTCAAATATTAGTGTAAAAGTTATTATTTATGTATTTAACTTACAATCTTGCATATGAATTTTACAGCAGTTAACCCCAACCAAATGAGCCGAAATTATAAATAACGATTTCTCAACACTGAAGACTATATAAACGGTATTTAGGCGTACTAGAGCTATCACTGTGATGCGCTTTTTTCGTAACTTTCCCTTACCTGCCTGTGACTTGGTTTCATGCCGCCCGGGACCGACAATTGATTCGCAGCCCGCCCATTCAGGAATTTCACTCGGCGAAAAAAAAGTCAACACCTAAAAAATTGACTGCCAAAAAAAACAAATAGTTTTTGACACCCGCCTCTCTACAATTTGACGACCAAAGAAAAAAACAAGGTCGTCAAATCTAAATATTTTTGCCGCGCCCTAAACCGCTCGGGGGCGCTTGCTAGAAGAGTTTCACGGTTTTTGTACAAATAATATCGATTATACGATTATTATTATTACGAAAAATTGAGCCGCCCTCCAAAAAGTGCTTTTACACTAAAATTCATAGATGAAGAAAATAAATTTGCATACAAAAATAGAAACAAGAAAGTCGAGCAAGGCAGAAATTTGAATAGGGTTGTTTTTGTTTATAAATTTCTTCTCCCTTTCGATGAATGAATGTTATCAACAATTAAGTCTTTATAGTTCGTTTATAAGTATTTCGAATACTTTTTATTTCCTAAATATATCCAATGGTACCGTAAAAGTTAAAACAATTTGAAAAATTAAGACGCTTTCTACAATCATAGCCCCACACTAGGATTTTCGCCTGCGTCGTGGGAGCCATGGACACACCAAAAACGAAGACACAAACACCCAGACTAAAATCTAAACTCATCATTCAGATGTCTCACTGGCCGGGGATCGAACCCGGGACCCACTGCGCGATAGATCGATATGGTGACCGCTCCGCCACGCGGGTCGTCAAAAATTTAGTACAGTCAAAGATAAAAAGCATCCCTGCTTTGCAAAAATAATATCAAGATACAAAAACGTTACTTTTACAGTGTAGTCAGATAAACAATAAACTAATCTTTTTCTTTTTATCTTTTTTTATTTATGAACTTAAAGTAATAAAAACTGTAAGTTTATTTATCATAGTGGAGAGTAATAAGTTTTCAATTCTAAAACGATATAATAAGGGTAAAACTATATATTTAAGTTAAAAGTGACGAATTTTGAGTTTTGCGGTACATAAAAAAGATCCATATTTTTAAGTTACAGTTTCTAAACACCGTTGAAGCATTGGGGCTAAGCTACTTCTAAATAATATTACGGACGACACAAAATGGCAACCCAATTATTTTAATGCCCACGATATGGATATCAGATGAAAATGTTTTCTGAGAAAATGGAAAATAAAAATGCTTGATGTTCCTTTTCTTCAATAAAAATGTTATTTTTATTCATTACGAACCTGCTTCAACAAATTCCCACGAAGACTCAGAACTCTGAATGTGCTGAACCATTCAGAGCCTTCCAACTCCTTTACAGCCTGTATGCTGTTGTTGTCCAAATATAGGTGCATCAGTTTTAAGTACTGAGGGTTCTGTACTATAGATCTGATCGTTGTAATCTGTAATGGAAAATTGGGAAAATTAATTTTCATCAGGTACCTATATTGTCGAGGGAGGGACGGACACGTCGTCCCTCCCTCCCTCTTTTTTCTAGGCGCCATTTTTAAAAATTAGATACCCTATATCACTCTACAAACTAAGACAATTCGAATGATATATAATATCACATGTCACAATCAGTCAAGCCGTTTAAGCTGCAGCGAGTGCCAAAGAAAAAGAGATGCACACATACATACGCTAAAATTATATCGACGAACTAGCGGGAAATTATAACGCGAGACACGCGTGGATTACGGGTTCGAACCCCGACAATCATCAAAATGGTGAGCTTAGATTCTGTTCTGGGTCTGGGTGTTTATGGATTCCTCTTTGTGTATCCATGGTACCCACGACACAGGAGCAAATGCTTCTGTGGGGCTATGAGTAAAAAGCGTTATTATATGTTCCACTACACATACATTTCGCTATTGGCGATATTTTATAAACCTATTCCTCATCTTCATTTAAATATCCTAAGAAATTAACCGCTTAATTTAGAAGAAAGCCTTGGGGCTGTTTGAAAGCGTTCCGGAAGTTAATTTAGAACTTTGGGAAAGTTTGAAAGAAGGGTTGACCACACACCCTACAGTGTTAAAATTCAGAAATAGGAGAAAGCAAACCGCCTCCCCCAAGGCAAATGTTTCAAGACAAGATCCCCAAATAATATATCCCCCCACCCCCAAAAACAACCAATATTCCGGGACCCGCCAATCGTTTGGTGGGTATTTTTAATCCACGGCATATAGATTAAAAATAAAAAACAAAAAAAATCGCATACCATCGTAAAAACTAGACGGAGCGTTTGAACCAGACACTTACACGGGTGGAGCCCTACCGTGAACTGGAGTTCCTTTAGAGATCCCGGAGTCCTCTTAGCAGCGTCAAGAAGGGCTACCGAGGACCTTTTAATGCGGCAAAAATTGTAACTAGACGTTGCTCCCACGGCGTCGAGTACCTTTTAAGGGTTCCACCTCGACACCACGTCTTCCCAAAACGGAGCGGGCCCATGATCGGTGGAGCCATGGGATTGCATCAAATGTATTGGTGTTTTTCCTTTAAACATTATCCACCGTTTATTCTTTGTCTAAGTATGCAACAAACGAACAACACATTTAACATCCCAACGCCCTGCACGATGCGGTATTAAACACCCGTCCTATTTATAAGTGTAATATATATTCAGGTGACATTATTATCACAAAAAAATACAAACAAATAGACAAACCCGCTGAGTTTCTTGCCGGATTTTCACTTGAGGTCGTATTCCGATCCGGTGGTAGTGTTAGAAAATATATAAATAACAATTTGTAATTGCCCCTGTAAGCCTATACAAAAAAGAAATTTCATATCATTCATATTAGTATTTATGAACAATAAAATTAATATTGTTGATAGAACGTAACCACATCAAATTAATGGGTGAAATTAGTAAATCCAGAGAGAACAAGAGCAGTTTATTAATTATTAATATTAAAGAGGATTCAACCAAACATTAAATTAATGTCAATTAACGAGTAAATTACGGCAATTAAACTTAGTTGCCATTTAGAATTATATGTATGTATGTATATGTTTACTTCTACAATAAGCCACAAAATGATAAAAATATAATTTGATTGTAAACAAGAGACGAAGCTTACATTGTCAACTATTAGGTACGTTTACTTATATCGTGTGACAGACATATTTGGAGCTTTTACAACTTTTTGCGAGCTTTTCTTTTTTTTCTTTACGTTACCGCACAAAAAAACCACGGTGGCCGTCCTCAACGCTGGAGAACTCCGGGATTTCCAACAGAACACAACTAAAGTGCTTCGAGCGAGATGCCTCTTTCGGGCTCGTTCGGGCCTTCAGTTGTTTACAACGGCATGCGACCACACATGCCGCTGTCCTTCCGGAACTACATAGACAAACGTATTTTTTTTATAAATATGAAGTAGCAAACTAGCAAGCAACCCACCTGATGGTAAGTTACTGCCGCCCATGGACATTTGTAAGCAACTTCAAGTAGAACAGGGGTTCTATATGAAGTCTATCACAGATGCGTTGCTCTCCCGAGGACTGAGATGGTCGCCTCATATAAAAGTGAGCCGGCAACCACACCCTTCCACCGAAACGCAAAAACTGC
>DWNE01010248.1:0-10444 GCA_018249875.1 Cecropterus toxeus
GACCCAGAACAGAAATCTAAACTCATCATTCATATTTCTGTCTGGCCGGGAATCGAACCTGGGACCCACTGCGCGTCTGACCGGTATGTTGACCGCTCGGCCACGCGGGTCGTCCTAAGTCCTAATCGAATAAAAAAGGACATGCGAAATTTTCATTTTGTAGAATTAAGAAAAACGTGTTCACATTTTGGATTTCTTAAGCCGGTTATTAAAGGGAGTAGGTCCCTTTACGTCCCGTACCGCACGTGTTTGTCCTTTTCCTGCATGAAATCTTCAGTTTTATCCGTTTGACGACGGCATCATCAGTAGTTTCAAGTAGACATATACTTTAATCCTACTTTTATCGATTTGCCGAAATTTTGAGTTAGATCCCTTCGTTCTCACTGTGCGATACGTCTGGTCGAAACAAATATACATAATACAGGTGGTAGAACCAATGTAGTTCGACCGGGGAAGTACCGCCGCCACACCTATTTCTAGCGTGAGGCAGTTCTTGCGTTTCGGTGGAAGTGTGTGGTTGCCGGCTCACTTATGTATGAAGCGACCATCATAATGCTCAGGAATAGCAACGCATCTGTGATCGACTTCAGATAGAACCGGTGTTCTATATGAAGTTGCTCACAGGTGTCCATGGGTGACAGTAACCACTTACCATCATGTGGGCTGCATGCTCGTTTTTACTTCCTTCTTATAAAAAAGAAAAAAAATACACATATGTACGGTCTAATGAACCCGATACTTACCCTGTGACTCCTGGAGGCCTTCGGGTCGAGGTACGTCCGCAGCTTGTTGAGGTAGTGCGCGGGCGAGTCCTTCGCCTGGACCATGTCCTGGTCGCAGATGATCTCCCATTTCTTCTCCAGGTCGTAGTTCCGCAGCAATTTCGCCTTATCAGGCGGCAAGTCCATGGACGCCTGAAACAATTTATATTTCACGTTAAAAATACAATTTATTTTAATGTAACATTAACATATTTTCTTTTTTTGGAAAACATACTGTATTTATGCCTGACTGGTTATGAATTATGAGTGGTTTGAGACGAAAATATAATTTTCAGTACATCAAATAATTATCAGCTTTCGCTCATTTATTGTGCTGAAGAAAATACAGATGTATTGAGTACCTCCTCCTTTTTGGAAGTCGGTTAAAAAATACTACTATAGTTGAGTCTAACCAAGTTGTGTATTTGATTTGAATGTAATAATCCTGGAATTATTTAGATAAATGAAGCAAATGCAATGGTACTATTAATATTATGTGGCTAATGATTATATATGCAGCCTCCGACCTCTAAAACTACACTATCCTAGCACAGATTTTCGTGTTTTGTATAACTAAATATATATGTATATCCTCTTCTCGAATCTTCCGTGAATTAAAAACCTGAGTATAAAAGTATGACCTGTATTCAATTTTAAATGGAAACGATTTTTTAACGAAGTTTGTTCATCTTTCATCGCAATAGCACTTTTTACGAGATCAAAGGTAAATATTTAGCTGTACTCAGGTAGTGAGTATCCACCATATATAAGTACAATGACGCAATACAAAATTAGACATATTACTATAATTACACCAGAACGTTCGCGAATACCTATTGTTTTATTTATCTCTTTATACAACAGTGGTAAGTCATGGTTATTATTGTAACAATTAAACCGCATTACACATAGAAATTAATTTACATAGCAATTCTTAGACGGATTATGAGTAAGTATGTAAATAATGGCACCTAAATGAAACTTGGATTAAAATAAAACATGTGTTTTATAAAATCGTTTATTTATTTTATTGTCTTAAACACCAAAGATAAAATTAGTTACGTGACATTTAGTAAAGTAACAATAACCAAAAAAATTCGCCCTAAACAGATGTTAAAAACAAACATACTAATGTCAGGAAGGACCTACTATCAGGTAGACTGCATGCTCGTTAGCTACTTCAAAAACGTTTCAATTAGTTTTCAAAGTGTGTGTAATGTATATTTTTGTATATTTTTTGTAGTTGGTGTAACCCTAGTATCCAAAGCAAACGTCTGACAAGAAGATACAACACAACACCCACACCTCGATTATTCACTTCAATCTAGAGTACCTATTAAAAATAAAACATTCATTCACCAGTACACAAGAAATTCCCAACATTATCAACCCATTAATATTTCCATATACAAGGCGCATACATTCGAACGGGCATATCTAAACAAGAATCGGTCAATCGAACCAGTTCTCGACACGTTAGTCGGCGAGCACTACACCTTGGTATAGCTGGATCATTACGTTAAACCACTTTAAAACACTCTTTACGCTTTACGAATACGTATCAAAATGGTTAAGGCCATGAGCCTTGGTGAAATGCAACATCCATAACGGTACGGCATAGGGTTACCGTCTCGAAGGTGTGTAGGTTCATTCCGACGCCCACTTTAGAGGCTTTGGCAATATACATCTCGTTATGGCCCCAGGCCACCCCTGAATATCTGTAGATCTTAACTTGTATCCGCGAATAAACTAGGATGCAAGCACGATTATATCGGGTGTCCCAAAATAAATTAAACCCAAAGGAAACTTCTACATTTTGAACTTTGCCGGGTTCAGTACAGTTCGAATCAGCATCGATCTGAATCGAATCAGAATTAGCACAGTTCGACCGGATAGGTCCCACCGCACTCAATTTTTGCTTACTTACTTGCTTACTTCAATCATGCGTTTTATTGGAAGGGTGTTGATGCCGGCTAACATAAATACGAGGAGTTCGTCTTAATCGTGAAAAATAGCAACGCGTCTGTAATTGACTTCAGGTAGAATCCCTGTTTTATATGAACTGGTTTCAGATATACATGGACGGCATGGATTATTACGATCAGGTGAACTGCATGCTCGCGCTGCATGAAGAAGGTTGGGAACATTGGTCGCCGCGATCTCATCTCAGTAAGCTAAACCTGTACATTTCTTTACTAATTTGTTGCATTAGTCACACTAACTTACATGGTATCAGAATGTCCTCCGAAAACGTACGGATTATAGCATTGTTTGAATAGATACTTAGCACGAGAGAGGACTAACCGGACACCCAGCATGTAGAGAGCGACCGATTGTCATCAGACTTTCTCTGGTGCCCTCGGGTCTGATTAGCCTTAGATCGAGGTTTTGATGTCCGTTTTAGGGATTGATTTAACTGGCCCTCCCCGTAAGGCGATGAAAGGTGAAACACGACTCGCGATTTATGAATTTGTATCACATTGGAAACTGATGAATTTAGGTTGTTCTGATGGTCTAGACTAGTTCACGATTTGGCAACATAAATTCGTACTGATATATTGTGGCAAAGGTAAATGTACTTTATTACTTCACGAAAAAAAAACAAAACTATACTTTAACTGGAAAACAAATCTTAAGTCATTCGTGGCCAGAGAGAACTTCCTAACATATATTTGAAATACAAAAATACTATAAACATATTTTTGTAACCACTAGCAATTTCATTTTTATAACGAATATAGAAGAATATAAGATTCCACAATCCGTCTACATAAGCAGAAATACACAAGATAACATTGAACCTTGTATACAAATACGATAAAATCTCCTATTTTACTCGCAAAAGTCCTAGAAACAAACTCGCAGCATTTTCTCATAATATAAATCGTGAATAAAACATAAATCACCAATTGGATTATGTATCACACTTTCAAGATCATCCGACGTGTGGAATGTAACATTACCGCGTTGGCATCTCGGCTATATTATTACGCGAACCGCGCAATGTTACCGGTATTGCGTTACGTTCGTAAGAAAATTACGGAAACTATCTCACACTCCGGTGTTACGCGATCAAATGATGTTATAAACACATCATTCGGGTATATAATACACTGTGATTGTATTGTGATGTGAAACTTCCTCCATCAATGTGGAGAATTGCTCTTTTCGTAGATGGCGTTATTTCCATTTCCATTTACTATATATTTAGTTCCTGTCGCAATCTTGATTTATATGTATAATACTTGCACGAACATGATGTTTCACATCTGCAAGACGTCCAGTGACGGGCATTATTTTTATAATATAGGTAGCAAAGGACCTTGCAGCCCTGACGGTATAAGAGTGACCCAGCCACCCAGGCACACACATAATACGAGGTTCACTAAGAACGCTTCGGATAAGTATGTCCAACCTTACCAAATAGATATGACGGTGGTGCCTACGCAGTCGAACCAGAAAAGGTTCTACCACCTTTTGCCAATCCTTAAATTGCTTACCGATTTATATATTACATTTATAGAATCTTGTATTACCACGCCAAGGATCCCAGTGTGGCAATATTATAAAGCGACTCGTGTAGTATTACCGACATTGCGTTAATTTGAGAAAATTGCTGTCTCACAATCTCCGGTAACATAAAACATTCCATTGATATCATAAACATAATTGTTATGAAAATAAATAAACAGTAATTATAGACTGTTGTTGTGTAAATATTTTGTTGTAAATAAAACAAAGATCGACATCTTGCACGCTGTTAATAAAATCCATTGAGTTTAATATTCACGCTCCACCGTCAGATCGCACAACTTAGTCCCTTAATGTTCAACATTACTACCTTGGGATAGATTTCCCCACACTGTTTTTTCCATATTACAACGAAGCACTAAAATATATTTAGCTCTATATTTTTGACATTGTTTAAGTTTTACAATACGACACGTGTAGATTTATGCAATCAGTTCATAATTTTTGCATTCACAGTATTTGTGTGACTGTGTTCACAAATTTAAATCAGCAAGTTTTAAATTTTTCCTGCACTCCTTTTCGATTTCTGATTTTCTTCCTCAATTTGGAGAGATCCGTTATGCTACTCCAATCTAGATAAACTCTCATCTTATTCCTGCAACACGTGTTGTCAAATAAAGATTCGAGAAGATTATGTTTTCTATGTCTCAAGACAACTTGTCAACTCAAGAATCATTTTCATTCGATCAATCATATACATTACTACTTATAACCTTCTGCTGTACATAATATAAAATGTGACGTCGGCATCATTAGAGTTACACAGAACAGTGGAGTTCAACTTCGTTATATTCTTTGAACTCCAAAGGGGATTACGACGACATTAACATCGAATTGTTCGACGCCAAAACAAAAGTCGTCAGTGAACAAACAGCAGCGCTAATCAGGACGGGTTTGCTAAACTCGTCGGTCCTGTTCAGTATTCCCTCGTCGGGGGCAAACGACTCTTGTAAACTAAACGAGGTCTAATCGCACTTGGCAGTGACAAATTAATCCGGTTTATTGGCCCTGCGCTTATTGGATCCACTTTGATGCCAGTATCGAGAAACACTTCGATGAATGGATTTCTTGAAATCTGATAATCCGTTGCGTCCTCGGTTCCCATTTCCAGTTGTAAGCGATATGGACGTTGATAGCAAATTCCGAGATAAATTCTAAATCTGTGCAAATAATTTAAATTAAATTCTGTCTGAATCAAAGTTCGTAGTACGAAAAAGAACTTACGATGAATACATATTATTGTTATTACGATTTTAATTTCAAAAGTAAAACATTAAGTAATAAGTTATTAATTTTAACATAACTTTTTCTATGGTCTAAGTAGTACTTAAGAAAAAGGATATGCAAGTTTCTGGCAATAGCCATCTCATACATACATACACACTTCCATACATACATAAGATCATAGGTATAGAGGACGCTTTTTGCTGCTTAGGTGGGACATAATGAACCGTAATGGCAAATCATCATTTACACGATAGCTTTTTGTTGAACACGTGCCTAAAAAATGTACGGTTACTTGTGCAAAAAGCGATGTACGTCCTGACATGTAAGAAGTTCACAAAAAAGAAACAAATTAAACTGACGGATGGCTGTTCTGGAATCAATTAACGGAGAATGAAGATTGAGAACGATTTGCAAGACATGGTAATACCGTATCACCCTTAAACGCCTTCACTCAACGTCGAGATATGAAAGGTAGGATAAACTAAATTCCGCTTATGACACTAGCGGTTATTTTGAAACACTTTGATTTAGATGGTTCAAGTAATTATAGATAATTACTGTTTACTGTTCGGATTTCATGTTGCATTTAATACTAGATACCTTATAACAAGGGACTGTGAAAGCAACGACTTTTAATAGATAACAAACAATGAAAATATTTTGATTATTTCAGTGTCCAAATCGAATAAAGTTCTACATAGAGTCGATTACAAAATATTCGCTACCTCTTAGAAATGTGTTCAAAGTTGCAATTACCTGTAAAACTAGATAGTTGTACCGATGATGACATAGCAGTCGAAGTACCTACCTAATCGAATATTAACTACGCGTGGAATTCTAAAAGGTGAATATAATAATAATGTTTTTTATACTCATAGCACCACCCTAAAATTTTCTCTTGCGTCGTGAATGTCAAACCAACTAGGAGCACACAAAGACGATTACGCAAACACCCAGACCCAGAACGAAAATCTAAATTATTATTCGGATACCAGTTTGCCCGGGGTTCATCGCAAAATCCTTTGCATATCAAACCGGGTGACCGCTCCGCCATGGGTCACCAAAAAAAGACACATAAACTAAACAAACTTTTCCCTTTATCCAACTTATTAACGTAGAATCCAGGTGTGGAGTCCCTAAGGATGATGAAAGAAAATTAAACACGTTGATAAAAGCAAGAGGAACAGTCGTCAGCCATGTTTCACAACACGAATAAGCAACGTTACTTGTGTTGACCGATTATTTATTTATGATAATAAGTGGCACTTATTAATTAATGATTTAAGGCCCATTATTGGCTAACGGTAAGTGGCGTAGGAGCATACGTGCCTTGTAATGGAGGAGCCCGCATTAGCATAGATGGCGAGTTCAATTATGATGCCGAGGCGTGATCCCACACGTTTCGTATCGTGTGTGGTACAATATGATAAGAGTGGCGAGTATCCATGTCTTAAATGCATTAAAACAAAAGGGTTTCAAAATTCGTGGCGTTACACCAGTGTTTTTGAAATTGGGAGTCATGACCCCTTGGGGTTGAAATTGAAACGACATAAACTTCAAAAACACCATTTTACTAAAACTTTTAAAGAAAGAAGTTATTTCACCAACTACATAAAGTACATACATAGCCAAATAATAAAATTCATAATAATAAAAAAGGATGTTAACCATGCTATGGTGCTACGAGGTCATGGCAATAGAATGATTGAAAAACATTGCAATAGATTCTAGCATTTGTAACTAACTATAACAGAGTCTTAGTCACGCAGTCGAGTCATATCAGTCTTCTGTAGAAATATATAAAAATAGATCTGAGGATGATAATTACATAGTCAATTACAATGTTATAGTATTCTGAGTCACTTTCGACAAAGCATAATTTGTGTGACTGTTCATGAGACCAGTTAATGATAGTTGACAGTGACTATTGACCAAAATTTTTGGTATTAAACTGAATCATGCAGAGGGTGCAAGGTGCAGGCAACAGGTGCACCGTCCGTCGGCCCCTTACGAATTTTATCATGTATAGATAAGTATCGTGCTCAACAATACGTTATTTATCTGCATAAGGATGCACCTGAGTCGTTTTTAGGGATCCGTACCTAATGGTAAAAACGGAACCCAATTACTAAAATTCCGGTATCCATCAGTCCGGCTGTTCTATCCGTCTGTCACCAGTCTGCATCCCATGAACCGTGGTAGCAATATATGTTGTTGAAATTTTCAACAATTAATGTATTTCTGTTGCCGCTACTATAACCAATAGTAAAAATATAATAAAATAAATATTTAAGGGGGGCTCTCATACAGCAAAGGTGACTTTTTTGTTATCGAGCAATAAAATATAATCACAATTAATTATATATCACAATTAGAAATATATATCGTTTATTATTGGTTATTGGTCGTTTCTTTAAATAATGGTACAGAACCCTTAGTGCGGGAGTCCGACTTACACTTGGCTGATTTTTTTGTAGCTGGAACACCCGATAAGGTAGACGGACTAAATGATGGAAAGTAGTCACCGTCGCCGAAATTTTCAACATTAGAGGCGACCGTTAAAATAGTTGAGAATTGTATCACTGCGGAGATTCTATTTTATATTAAAAACCTTTAAGTCTATAACTTATCCCACAAGATATGCGTAGATGAAAACTGTTCATCTTGAATTGTAAGGTGAACGACCCGCGCCGGCTCACAACCTGCAAATATTAGAATGAATCGATCACCTACTTGAATGGTGCCGCCTACTCCATTCAAATTTGAGTCTGCCCGTCCGCTTCTTGGATGACGCAGAGTTTCTTTACATACAAATTGGTAACTGCCTCTTTTGTGTTGTATGACACGTTCTCTTAATTGTAAGGATGTACAGAATGGACAGCTGATAGCGTATACATAATATATGAATAGTATTGCTTTGTATGAGAGTGAAGTGACTGACTTCAGTACCAAACGAGCCTGCAGTCCACCTGATGATGGTGATGGTTACAGTTTTGATGTAAAGATACGCTGGAATTATAATTAATGAGATAATAACAATGAATAAGAGTGAGAGACTTTTATAGGCTTGACAATTATCTAGAAAAGTTCTCGTGTGTGAAAAGTGTGTTGAGTCTTCTAATCCCTACTAATCCGTGATAGACTATGCCCTTCTTATTCTAAAAGAAGATACGTGCCTAATAGTAAAACATGACAGTACAAGGTTGATGATGAATGAAACGGGCATACACAGAACTTACATGACTACCACTTTCTATGGGTATGGCTATAAGCTGTTCCATATACAACAGTTGTTTAGAGGCGTTGCTTCCTCTGTAATATACCGTATACCGTATTCTACATAACAGCGCTACACTTTAGGTAGGAATATATTTGGCGGTGGTTCAGTTAAAGTATCCTAAGAAGGTAGGAAGGATTCTTTAACTGATTCTTATATTTCACGACCAGCGTGCGGAGCGGTCTACATATCGGCCTGACACGCATTTACGGGTTCCAAAGACCAGAAAGATATCTGAATGATTGAATGAATGAATGAAAATGAATAAAAATAGTTTATTTCTCTCACAAAAAGGTCTTATGTTAAATTGCACGATTACAACATATGAATATGTTTCGTTCAGTTGTTATGTTTTCGTTCAGGGTCTGGGTGTTGAGGTATTTTTTATGTGTGTCCGTGGCAACTACGACACAGGAGAAATTCCTAGTAGGATTTAAAAAAAAAAACCATTGCTATCAACAAAACTTTCTTTATTTACGTGCGCGGAGTTCGCGATTCGACCTTGATGCGCAGGCGCCGGTGCAAAAGTTTAGTGTGACGGGCCCCCACGGGCCCGATAAGGCCGGAGGTCAAAGCATTGTTTCCCTATCGCTCGATCGGCATTTTGTTCACCTCCATTAAACATGCTGGTAGAAAGTTGATGTACAGTATAAAGAGTATCTACACCACATCACCTATTTACCTAAGTATCTAGTAACAACAAGTTATATACGACTTGTTTCAATAAAGCCTATATGCCAAATCCCGACTTATGTTAAAATCTTTAAACCAAAATGGCAATTTTTTGATGTGTATGATTTGCGTTTTTTTATAAGAATGAAGTATGCAGTCCACCTGATGGTAAGTGGTAACTGCGAGGAGTTCGACCGGGGAGGTACCACCGCCACACCAATTTCTAGCGTGAAGCAGTTCTTGCGATTCGTTGGCAGGGTGCGGTTGCCAGCTCACTTGTATATGAGGACCATCTTAGTTTTCAGGAGTAGCGAAGCATCTGTATTCGACTTCAGATAGAACACCTTTTCTATACGAAGTTGCTTACAGATGTCCATAGGCGGCAGTTACCACTTACCATCAGGTGGACTGCCTGCTCGTTTGCTACTTCAACAGATACTCTTAGATACTCTTATTCATAGATACTCTTTATTGCGGTAATTGACCAAAGCGAGCGAACCGGCGTGTAAATACATGTTATTCATAGTTAAAACCATAGGCGCTATGGTTAATGTCGGAACAAGACCGTGACGTTATGAAATGTCCACATTCCGTGAATAATCAACTCCCGCTTTCTAATTTAATGTTCCATCTATCTTTACCAGTTAATTTTCCATGGATGTAATTTAAGTGTTTCAATTTATCATGTGGCAAACGCGGAATATAGAAAAAAATAGATGGAACTCAGTCCGAACATAACATACACTAATACGAAAAATGTAAGACTTGTCACAGTAAAGAATACTGCAGTTGTCGCATGGCTTTTCATATAAATTTTTCACGTAAACGGATTCAATTCCCGGTAAAGCCAACATGTAATTTGTAAGATTTTATTTCTATTGTGGGTGTATACAGTTATACCTATTTTTACCGACTTCCAAAAAGGAGGAGGTACTCAATTCGTCTGTATTTTTTTTTTTTTTTTTTTTTATTTTTG
>DWNE01010249.1:0-10444 GCA_018249875.1 Cecropterus toxeus
AATCCCACAATCAAAGGCGAAGTCGTGTTCTGTTTACGCATTTATGTCAAAAGAAATGTTTTCGTTACTAAGAATCCGTTATAAAAAAAACATCAAAGCTGTTTTCCGTGAGCATTTACTTTTAATTTATTTGAAGCCTTACAAACAAAATAACAACTTTATCAGATTAATGTTTTTTATTTTAATTTATTTGAATTTATTACAGGATAAAGTAAAATTAAATTTACAGATAAGAAAATAAGAACTACATGTAAACATTACTGATTAATACATAAATGTATCTACTGAAAAAGCTCATATCATGACTTCAACACAACCGATGTCGTGAGGATGGTTCTGGTTTAATAAGCATAAGGAACAGATATTTATACGAGGTCGTCCGACTCAGGTGTTAGGAATAGCTAAACATCTAAGGCTGACATTCGGTAGGATTCTGATCTTATTTGTGTCTTCTTTTGAAGTAACAAACAAGCATACAATTCATCTAATGGTAAATGTTTACCGCAGATAAGACAAAGATGGTCATCTCGAATCGGTGTCACTGTGGTACCTCCCGAATCGAATCACACTGGGTCAACCACCTAAGATAATTATAAATGTCTGTAGGTATCACTTACTATGTGGTCGCATGCAATGGCGTGCTTAAAAAATGACACGCGTTTCAACGTAAAGAACTGATTCTTGGCAATTTCTGAAGCGAGTTCAAATAATAATTTTTCAATATAGTACAATCAATCAACGTTAACAACAGAGAAGCGTATAATTAATACAAGTATAATATATTATGTACTCGTAGTTACGAGAGTTTACAAGAATAGCTCGTTGAGAGTTGGAGGATATTTGTTTACTACGTAAGCCTTATTACTCGGGCCTGAATCAAGGGTCTTCAAGAGTTGTTTTTCCGAATAAACACAAACACACATAGTTGGCCTAAAGAATTAGCTCTTGAGCTGCGGAAAGTTAGCTCATTTCCTCGAAAAACTCCTTCATTTAGGCCGCGGTCACGTGCGAGATTTCCGACAACTTTCGGAATAGGCGTATTTCCGAACGGTAATTGCGTTTTGAAAATCATGGCTATAGTGTGTAATTAAGTACCTCTTCCATAGAAAACACTTGATTATATATAAAGTGAAAGGATACTCACTTCTGACTAGTCACGCTTTCTTTCTTTCTACACTCATAGCCCCACACTAGGATTTTCTCCTGTGTTGTGGGTGCCATGGACACTCAAAGACAAATACACAAACACCCAGACCCAGAGTGTGGCCGAATGTGGCAGAATGTGCTACACTTATAGCCCTACATCAGGATTTTCTCTTGTGTTGTGGGTACTATAGACACAAAGAAGAAAACAGACCCAGAACAGAATCTAAGCATCATTCAGATGTCTGTCTGGCCGGGGATCGAAACCGGAACCCACTGCGTGTCAGACCGGTATGGTGACCGCTCCGCCACGCCATCAAAATAAAATATGTGTTGCTTGTAACGGTGTATACCAACTGTTATTAATATAGATCTTACTGTAGCGGCCGTCTCTACACATATTTGACAATAACAACAAGCATGGGATCCCACAAGGGAGGATTAGTGGGTGCGCATTCCTCATTAGCATAGGGGAGAAAAGAAAGAATCTTTCAATTGGAACGGTATGGTATTTTTTCTACAAATTTCGTTGTGGATTTCTAAAAATTCCTACAAATTTCGTTCTGGACCCCATAGACTGAGATGAGAAAAAATCAGAAACTAGCCGATTTTTTCACCGACCGCCACTGATGGATTGTCTTTAAGAACTACGCCCGTGACAATGAATAATATCACTGATACACGAGGAATATGACCTACGGCTTTGTTGTACCTTTTCCATAGAGCCGTGTCCAGCAATGGGACAGAATGGTGACGTGTGATTTGGTGCGTATGACATATATTATAGTATAACATATGACCTTGTTGACCCTCGTTACCTGTCTCCGTTACGAAGCTATTTATTTTTACCTCCGAAACATAATAAATGTCGGCCCGAATTATATTTCTTTTGTGCCTAATTTTACGTCGTAATACGAGAATATAGGCTCAGTTTTAGGTAGGAAAATGTCCTAACATTCTGAAATTGCTTTATTGAATTAATTTTATCTCATTACTATATTCTGTAACATGAAAATGAGTAATAATAAGATAATATCGTTTGCTGCCATATTTGGAAAACGGTTATTTGAGAACCTATATTCCCCACGAATGATATTATTATTGCTATAAATGCCTATTGTCTCAAACGTTTTGTTTGAAATAATAGGCTATATTAAACTAAAGAAGTATTAAAATATTTACGAAGCTACAATTTTTATGTGATTTTTTATTACACTTTATGTATCTGTATGTGTTTTTAGAGCTACGGATTACGAAAGGAGATAGTATAAATTAAATATGAAAGATTATTAAATTAGCGAATTAACATTTACTTTAAATTTGATAACGAACAAAGAATAAAAAACCGGCCAAGTGCGACTCGGGGCTCGCGCACGAATGGTTCCGCACTATTATCTATGAAAAAACGGCAAAAATATCACTTTTGAGGTACGGCAGTACCCTCTTTAATCTTTAATTTATTGTTTTGAGTATTTATTGTTATAGCGGCAACACAAATATATATATTAAGAAAATTTCAACTATCTAGCTATCACGATTTATGGGATACAGCCTGGTGACTGACAAACGGACAGATGGATAGCGAAGTCTAATACGATCCCATTTTACCTTTCGCATACGTAACATTAAAAATATAAGCATACACATCATTATGAATCACGATAGTGACATAATATTAAAATTTAAATGTGACGACATTATCGCAGTAATGAAGCAGGAAATTAATGAACGGAAATTAAAAGTGGAAGCTCCGTAACAACAAATACATTTTTCTCTTTTATCGCCTGCTCTTGTCGTGTAAAATACAAACATTGAGGGCGAGACTCGGCCGTAGGTCGTGACAACGTTTATGAGGGAAATAACAATTTTTCTTACGTTTTGTGCAGTTACAATGAATTTGCAGCGATTTTCTTGTCTAATAAGGACCGGAATAGGCGAGCGTATAGTAGCGAGTAGGTTAGTATCGCCTTGAATTGTGTTTCTTTGCATATTTTCTCAATCATTTTATTTCGCTTGTAAGTGTATATCGTATGTATGTTCAAAAATAGTATTACAAGTGGAGTTTCACAGGGATGGTACTGCCTATTTCTACTTTCTTTTCTACTTCTATTCCTATTTCTACTGCCTTTTCTGAAACAAGTTCAGCATTTCGATAATTATAAAATTGAATATGAAGATACTAGACTAAAGCAACTCCTAATGAAATTAAATAACGTCATCCTTCAGAATTACCAGAAGTACCCTAACGAACTCTACTCACTGGTTTTACCATAATTTGCAATACAAATCAAGATCTTGTGAGAAGAATATACTTTGTGCACGTCATTATTTACAAAAATCCAGCAAAGTGGCTTCCTTGTTCGTAATTAAATCTTCTCTTTGCATTTTACTGTTGCAGAATTGGAGCACGACCGTAATAATTGATTGGATTATACCTTTCATCGGGTCGGCAGCTACGTGATCCCTGTACATGATTGGTGGATGCGACTCAATTTATTTAGCAACAGTGACAATAAACGAGTTATCTACTATACAAATCCATTGCAGGACGGTGCACTCGAGTAAAATGTATTTTTAACTCGCAGTTTTATGCAATTCGTATTTATTTAAATCCCCGTCACAATAGCGCGATGTTTCACTATCGCTGGCAACTGACACTGCTCGCTGGTTTTGTTTCTAATGTGAATAATAAAAATACAATCCGTTTGGCGCGCAACAGATTAAAAATCGTTCAGTAATGTGACGTGTATGTACGTTGTAAAAATAAGTGTAATATAATTGAAATAGTGTATGAAACAGTGTAATAATTGCTAAATAATAATTACATCGAATGGTGATTACTTTCTATGTGTATGAAAATGCATGCATGCTTGCGTTAGTGCGAATATACATATGTACATTCATATCGTTCGTTCATTCGTTTATGTGAACTGAATAATAAACTTTAGTACTACTATATTTTTCTTTGTTTCTATTATGCAATTATAATATAAAAATCTGTCTAATTATTTATGTTATTTTGTAAATTCTCTTCAGTATCCTTAAAAGTGTACGTGGTTAAAATTATATTTTGGTTGTAATCAACTTCAAGTGACCTCAGAAATTCGTAGAAATGGCTTATGAAGGGGCAGAGTCTATAATATAAATAAGATGTTCTGTCTAGATAGCTGGAATTCAATATTACAATTTCAAGTGAAATCTGAATATGTAAACAAACTATATCAAGGGTAAAGCTTTAAAATAAATATACATTTTATTCAAGAACAAAGTGTATGTGGGGTTTAGCTCAGTGGTTTAGTAATCTCCTGCTACGTGGAGGGCTCCAGGTTCAATCAGCGTTTAAGCAAATATAAATATAAGTAATTTATAGCAATAGTGTAAACTGTTGTCTTAGATTGAACGTATTAGGGGCATCTAGGGATGAAAATATTGTAAATTTAGAACTTCAAGCCTTACTTTCTTGTTTTTCTTTAGCAATCAGTCTTTGGGCATTGATCGTTATTTGAATGAAAGGGTCTAAAGCCTATATAGTAGCAACGCATCTGTGATGACTTCAGATAGAACCTCTGTTCTATATAAAGTTGCTTGCAGATTTTCATAGGTGGTAGTAATAATTCAACACCAGATGGACTGCAAGCATGTTTGCTACATCATTCTTATAAAAAATAATAATATTTAGGAATAATAAAGCGATATTCAACTAACATGCATGGCAACGTCTCGCATGGCGGAGCGGTCACCATACCGGTCTGACACGGTCCCGGGTTCGATTCCCGGCCAGACAAAAAAATGAATGATGAGTTTAGATTTTTGTTCTGGGTTTGGATGTTTGTATTATGTCTGTCTTAGTGTGTCTATGGTACCCACGACACAGGGGAAAATCTTAATGTGAAGAAAGCGTTTTTTAAAACATTATATCACGAATTCTTTAGCATCCGAATTCTGAAATCGAAAGTCTTCAATTAAATTCACGCGCGTACACATTATTTAATTCATTAAAAATCAGACGAGGACACTAACGTCGTGATATCGTTATCGTAACAATGTTCTGAAAGGTCACACGTGTTGAATCTAGAGAGCGCTGGAGAGACAATTTGTAAGCCGTTGTCTGGTTTCGTTTAAGTTAAATGCCTTATTGGATCTAACTTCCTTAGCAATATTGGCTATTAAAAATATAGTATTGTTCTAAGAAAACTGAAGAATTCAAGTGTGCTCTGCTGTGGTAGAAATATATTTGTGTGTCTACAATGTATGTATGTATGGTGTTCTATTTGTTTTCATATTCACGGCATAACAAAATAACTGATCAGTTTCGCAAACATTATTGCTGTAAAATTGGTGTCTACCAGTAATAATGTTATACAATCTCATGCCTTATTTTTAATTTTAAAATTTACTTAAAGTAGTTTTGGGATACTACTAAGAATAAACAAACCACATCCTTGTATCGTTACATACTAAAAACGTAGAAACTCATAATTAAATAAAATATAACAAAATAATCTAGTGTACTTTCAGTATACATTAAGTGAAATAAAAATAAATATCGTACTTGAGTTCAAGTCAAGAAAAATCAACACATTACACATAGTAGGTACATCAAATGAATCAACAAGCTCTTCGAAAGGAAAGCTCTACATTATTTATAACAAACGTGAACTCAAAGGACTCCTTTATACTAACAGAAGTATTAGAATCTCAAGACATTTCCATGAGTTCATAATATTAAGAGATACTCGGACTCTGTATTAAATATCTATTGTACTTGTTAGATATAAGACATATAGGTAGCTTCTTTTCATTAGGTATTATATTTGATGTATCGTATTACACTCATTATATTAATGCAATATTAATTAGATAATTATGGCAAATTGAATCAAATTGCTTCTTAATTATAATCTCGCTAAAAATGTTTCTTTTTCAATCTTGTGATAGTATTTAATTTAATTAATAAATATATTTTTATAAAAATAAGCAGCAAATGAACTTGCAATCCATATAATTATGAGTAATCACTGATGCCCTGGACATTATTAGTTACCTGAAGTCAGTCACAGATGGATTGCTACTACTGAAGACCAAAATGACTCGCCTCGTATTTGATACTGGTTGTGTGGATCACACACCACATCCACACTTTTCTGTTACTTTCGAGCTTCTAATTTTGCTACCCGCAATCCGCAACCCTGGAAGCCTCATTTTAGTCGTCTCTTGTACTATAAATACTTGTGAGTAAAAGGTGCCGTAAATGGGCACCTTTTACTCACAAGTAAGTACTCATAAATAAGTAAGAAGAAACCCAGATACTGGAAAGCACTGTCTTCTTACCGAACTGCGTTAGAAGGAGGGTAATGTTTTTCGAGCGTATATGTATATATTGTTGTCAACCCATTATTGTCCCACTGCTGGGCACGGGTCTTCTCTTAGAGTGAGAGAGTTTTAGGCCATAGTCCATCGTGCAGGTCAAGTGCAAATTGTTAGACTTCACACCCCTTTGAGAACAATTTTTTTTTAGAGATGTGCAGATTTTCTCACGCTTTTTTCCTTCACCGTAAAGTAGTGATAATCAAATTCTAATTCGCACAATTAGAATTATAATTTTAGAAAAATCTACTAGAAATTATTTCCACTCTTTATCGCAAATCGATTTTAGTAACAAATGTGAAGAATCTGAAGGTCATAATTATAATTATTTGCTATCTTAATAAAAGTACTTTCCTTTGTTTCACAACTACACTTCATTGTTACGGACGAGGGCTTAAGGACAAGAAACTTCAAGAGTTGTCCGCGCACCCAAACATAAAATATCACGCGTTAACCTGCGGAATTAGTTCTCAGCTTGGCAAAGTTAGTTCATTTCTTTGAAAAACTCCTTTTGCTGAGTAAGTACGGCGTGCGCTCACGTGCAGGTTTTCCGGATTTTAGGATTATAACCAGAACTTCCGCGCGTTGAGTACGTTTTAAAAATATGTTTATTTCTATCAAATAGAACGCATAAGTAATAATAACAGATATAACATACGTTAACTTAAAAAAGTAATTTTTCAAGTTAGCAAAAACTGTACGTGTGTTTTAAAATACAAGGATTCTAAGCTGAATTTCCGCAAGGTTATCACATAGTTATTGCATTTTTTGTTTTACATCAAAAATAATAAAGTTTGTACCTTTTACATCCATCAAAGTAATTTTCACATCTCATTCTCTAAAGAAATTCCTTCCGGAGTCTTGGATCATTCATAATATTTTTTTTCGTAACAATATCAACTAATGGGGGGAACTGCGTCTAAAAATTGGTCAATTCTTCAAAAACTCCTTTTGGCAAATACGATACTAGGGCACGTGAGCTTTTTGCCGGATTAAAAGGATAAACTCTGTGCATTAATTACGTTTTACAAGTATATTTGTTAATATTAAACAGCCCTGCTGTTGGCTTATTTATAAAATAACACTGTTAGCTTTGAAATGTCCCTAAGTCATTTCTTTACATCCTTTTACCATGTACGGTACGCAGTCATGTGAATTTTTCCCAGACTCTTGGATTACAAGAATTTCCGCGAGGTAATTACGTTTTACAAATATTTTTGTTTGTCGAGCGAGCGCGGGGTACATTATTCTTTATGTCCGTCTTGTTGACCCTCGTTACGCATCTCAGTAACGAGGTTATTTGTTTGTTATTTACTCAGACCTCAACGAGAGCTGTTTCGGGGAAGTGCTCGTAAAAGTACCACGATGTTTGAGAGATAAAGAGTTTTACCACTTGTGGCGGTATAAATTATAAGCAACCCTAATTTGCCTAGTTATTTTAGATTAAAATGTATTATTATTAAAAAGTTGAGATATTGTGGATTTTATACATGTAGGTAATTTTGTATTTCATATCCTAGTTTAATATATTTCCAGAACGACGTATTTAAATGAGTGTAAAGTATGTGTTTGTTTGTGTGTGTAGGTATACATTTATCCGAATGTGTCTACAAAATATCTGAAAGTGGAGCATTTATTGATAACGTTTCAAAATAAAATTCTTGAAAACTTAAGCCGTCTGCAAACACAGATAGCGTTGAACTGCAAATCGGAACGTTTCATGTTGATGGGAAAACATTTGCGGAACAATTCCTAAAATTTAATAACATTGTTTGTTCCATGCATCGAACGGCCTTTGACATAAAACAGGGAATATGGTACGTACGTGATGTTTGATAGGATAACCGGATATACGAATGGTAGCAATGAATTTTTACCGTCATTTTTATAACTAAGCCCGCTTCGTTCGTACTCGTATGTAGAAATGTGTGAATTTTTTATTATACATCATAGAGTTACTTTATGTTAACGTTTATAAAGATACTATAATATATTTACGAACTCACTGTACCAATTTTCCTAAAAAGAATATTCGTCAATATTTCTTACAAATAAAGGTTATAAACATAGGTATATGCCGAATATAAGGTTCAAAATTGTTAACATTTTCCACGTTATTACAAAGAGATAAACACAACAACAACAAAGGAAAAACGGGAGTAAAAGTCACGTACAGATAACTTAAAACATCGTTTAATTTGTATGAAGTTGAGAATCGAATCTGCGGCAAGGAATAAGAAAATTCAATTTATATAGAATATTGAGAACTAATTACGATATTAGTTGTCCAACACGGGAAAAAAGGACGTTCTTTTTAAATGTAAAGGAAACATTTAATTATTATATTACCCATTTTATATTATCATTACATAAATTAAAATAAAACACACAAAGCCAACAAAATATTAACGAAAATTTGTACAATTCTTTAGTTTCATAATATGTAATTTATGTGAATATTATTATAGGAGGGTCGTTAGGCATCACAATTAATGATTAGGGTTGTTACCACAGGTCAGAAAGGTAATCAATTATGAAAACTTTGAACCCTTTCTTACGCTGCTGAAATAACGTGCAATTTGGCGTAAAACAGTAGACGTATTATTCTAATATGATTAGAATTTATGAATATGCTTCTTGTTGAAAGGAAAACATAGGATTTTAATGAAATCTACCTCGATATCATAAAATAATAACTGTTTTAAGATATTTCTCTATTAAAAGTATAACTTAAATGTTTTACAGGGTTTCCTCATTAATTGTATAATTGTAAGTATTATTATTGATTTGGATCTAAATTTATGAATATGGTTATGTCAAAACTTAATATTGATATAAAATTTCATCATCTTATCGTCATACGAATTATTATGTGCGAGACAAAACTAGCGTTTCCTTTTAAATAAACAACACGTATTTACCGATTTTATAACAATACTAGCTAAACTCATGTTTTAAATAGCCATCTTTAAATAATGCAAAATATCGAAATTAAAAGTACCTACCCTATAACTTGACCAAATCAATAAGCTACATTAACGCACAATTTCATGTTAATTGGACTAGTGGTTCTTGTGTGATTGAGTAACAAACAGACACACACCATCTCGTTTTTATATATTAGTATACATAATAAATATACTATTATACTTTGATACTAGTGACTTAGTATGTGCTAAAGCATCACAGGTCTTTCCTTAGCCTGGTGGATCCAAGACCTAAAGAACATATCTAGAATAAAGAAGGCATGGGATCTTTTGGATTGTCGTCTTTGTCGTTCAACCTATTTCTGACCTGCTGCTAGGCATGGCCCTCTTCTTCATAAAACTGTTGTAAGCCATAGTCGACCGCGCTGGACAAGAGCAAATAGGCGCTTCGTATACCATAAAACTGTACAATTCATACAAATTTTAACATTATGCCAAATTTGATTGTAGTTGATAGTTGTAATTTCTGAGTAGGACAAAATCTTTTAAATTCTTTCAAATTTGAAGCTTCCGATTGAGGGAGAGATTGAGAGAGCTTCCGTGAGAACAACACAATAATTGTGCCTATATTAATTAATAGTCTTTAAGAACATAAATGCTTCTGTAAGCTTTAATTGTTTATAATTATTTGAATTTTATTCTAGGGATGGCGATTCTTTCCAAAAAAGATCGATTTTTAAATCGATTCGAATCGTAAGCTTATGAATCGATTCACTAAAAAATCGAGGTTAAAAAGATCGATTCCCATAGAATCGATCTTTTTTTCAATATCTAACTAGACGACCAAAAAAAAAGGTCAATATCTAACTTGACCGACCAAAAAAAGGACAATATGTAACTAGACGACCAAAAAAAAAGGTCAATATCAAGCTTGACGACCAAAAAAAAAAAAAAAAAAAAAATCAAACTTGACGACCAAAAAAAAAATAAAAGTAGATTTTTAAAGG
>DWNE01010250.1:0-10443 GCA_018249875.1 Cecropterus toxeus
CGGATATCCGGCCAGGTGGTAGGCCGAATATCCGGTATCCGGTATCCGGCCAAACTGCTATCCGTTTCATCTCTAGTATACAGTCCATCAGAAAGTGGATCACTAGCGCGTTCACATGAAGAGCCGTAACAAACTTCATGGGATTCTACCTGAATGCTGCCACTCAAGAAGACTAAGACGGTCGCCTCATGTCAGGTTGAGGTGGTTTCGAACTATACTGGTTCTAACATCTTTGGGACCGTTCAAGTATTACGTAACGCAATTTGGGAGGAGGGGGTGTCATGTAAAACGTAACGATGCGTTACATGAGGGGTAGGGAGGGTCGAAAATCTTCAAAAATTACGTAACGTAATACTTGAACGCTCCCTCTAGTAGTTAGGCATGAACATTTTTTTTTATATTTCTGTAAGAAAGGACTCATTCATATATATATATATATATCTAATGATACATCTCTAGGCGCAGGTAATTCTGATTGTTGGCGTGGAGGTACTTGTCTTTATTTATTTTAGCGCCATCCGTTGAACATTTTCGGAACTATTAAGTATCTTACAAACCTAAGCGGGCTACGGTGTTAGTTTGATTTAGTGCGGGGTACTGTTCGTAGACGGCACTATTTTCATTATGCTATATACATATTTAGTTCTGTCTTTTATGTCGCATTTTTTTCTTTTATGCATATTACTTGTACGAACACAACGTTTTATTTAAATTACGTTAAATTTACTATTCAACGCAAAAAATAGTTTTCAATTCGAACCAGTAGTTCCTGAGATTAGCGCGTTCAACCAAACAAACTCTACTGCTTTATAATATTAATTGAGGGGCGGTCCGCCTTGGCGGCACAATTAGAGGGGCGGCGAAAACAGATTTGGCAACCTTGTTTTGTCATCAAGTTACATATTGTCGTTTTCTTGGTCGTCAACTTAGATATTGTCGATTTTTTTCTCTTTTGCTTTGCATTTAGTTGTCAAGTTACATATTGTCGTTTTTTTTTGGTCGTCAAAATTTGTATTATGTGTAGCGAGTTCAATTTCCGCCCCGGGCGGCGTAAGCTCACGCTACGCCACTGGTACCTACTAGTAATACGTGCGAAAATGTAAAAAAAAGATCTATACTTTAATAAGTAATAACAAAGCAAATTTTAGTACCTCTATCCTTTTATGGTAAAATTTCGACCACTTTCTTGTTTGCTTTTAATGATTACGTTTTACTAGGTTTTTGATTTGCCTATGAAGTAGTCAAAAAGTATATTTCGTGTTTAATTAAATATACTGGACGTTACAGTATTTACATGGTCAACAAGTCACGTCAGGGTACTGAAAATCACGCAAACTCGTATGTGTACGTGCATGCATGCAACGTGATATATTACACGTATTTGCCTTCTTTCAGGCAACTAGTGTTTTCTGTATACATATTTATCCAAAGGTTCATTGTTTGATCACTTCTCAGTATTGATTCAAAGCTATTTGATTTAATCATTTCGAGCAATATCTATACGTAGAAATTTTGCGATCTCCTAAGAGTGGTATAACAGGTTCGACTCCACATGAACTGCTGACATTAGGGTTGAAAATTACAAGTAAAATACACGTATTTTTCAAACGGACTTTGTATTTTTCAATAAAATACCCAAACTTTCAATGAGTTCTTACGATGTATCTTTCGCAAGTTTCCGTTTCTTTACATGAAGGTACATAATTATTTTACATTGTATTTTTCGCTGTTTTTTGGGACTGATAATAATAAAATAACTGTGTGGTTAAATCAGCATCCTCCTTTACTTTATTTATTTTTAGAACTGTTTATTTGTTTATTCATTTCCATTGTGTCAGTCTGACATACTTATACGAGACTTTCCAAATTAGGTCTCAGGGGTGGCAATGCGTCTGTGGGCGACATCTGGTAGGGCTCTAATCTTGTCTGATGTAGTTTTTAGATGTCCATGGTCAGCAGTGGCCTCTTACAGGAGGACTACATGTTCGTTTCCTTTCATTTCTATATATGAAAAATGAAAAAAAGTTTTTTTATTTTTGACAAATATTACATTTTTACAATGATCTCACGTAATAAAGATAAGTAAATCTATTTTGGGCATTGTTATGAAATTATTAAATTCACGATAAAATTGACTCAATACACTGTTCTTATTCGCGTGAATCGGGGGCGGCCGTCTGGTTATATAACAAATTCGTAACAGAGGACTGAATATGCAAAACGTTTCGCGAGAGACGACGCGTCGGCGCTACATTACTGATAACTTGATATTAAAATGTCTATAATGTAGAAGATGCTCTGTTAAAGGTGATAGTTTATTTATCACTCATCATTGTTAATTTCTTATATTCCCACTGTTGGGAATGCTTTCAGAGTGGGAGGGCTTTAGGCTAGTCTATCACGGCTAAGTGCAGTACTAAGTTGCTATACACACCTTCAAGATTTACTTACGATATTCTGCTTCATTGTTACAGGAAGTAGTAGTATGTGAAATTTAAACTTCAGACCCCGAAATTGGAATAAGAAGGTCGAATATAAAACAGTACGCCACCATTGCTTTTATTAATTAACGTTACAAATATATACAAACGATTCAAAATCATACCTAATACTGTTGTCGAATTATAACGATTGATTGAGAAGGAGGACGTATCCTGCAATGATGCATCGATAAGAATTTAGGACATAATCGATTATGTCGATCATCTCGGAGTTCTAGACTACATAGCACATACTACGCCGAGCATATTAATCGTCTTATAAAATTTTGTAATATAATAAAATTTATCTGTTTTATAAAACATTTAAATTTAACGAAAAGTCTTTGTTCATTTCTGAATAATTTCGCCCACTATTTAAGATTTCTTTTTGTCAGATCAATTCAGTTATGCTTAAATCGGACCATCCATATATTAAAGAAAGTTATAACAAGTCCTTTTCCTAATAAACTATACTTTATGATGCGAAAAATTATAGGCACATAATTGGCAAAAGTTACATAATACATTACATGGAGCAAATGCACACGCAAATGTCTTAATTTTTCGTATGGTATCATGAGAGTGACAGAAAGTCGAGCCAGGAGCATGAGGATTAAAAATATCGACCAATTGCGAGTCGGACTCGCGCTGGACGAGTTCCGTAACATTATGTATTAAAAATTCCTTGAAAAATATGTGAAAATTCTAATTGTCTAGCTACGGCGGTTCGTAAGATATAGCCTAGTGAGAGACAGACAGCGGAGTCTCAGTGATAGGGTTCCATTTTTAACGTGGATACGGTACCCTAAAAATACATAGGGCTACTAAGATATGTACCACTGGGTCACAACTTCTATTTAAATTTCCCAAATAAATATCGTCTAATGTAAGGTTGAATTCACGATTGCCTTGTATTAGGCATGAAATATCAGCGGTTTCTATTGGCCTCCGAATCTCTCGTAGGTTTGCGGACATTTGTAATGCAATTAGAATAGATAATGTCAAATCTATACAGTAACGACATTGTGGAACATTAATTACACATTCATTCATTATAATTTAGACAAATTATAATAAATAAATAAGTGGGTCATGGAAATATATGTAATTCTGATGTTTATCAAAATTGAAATTTATGATTTTAAATTAATATCGTCGCGAAATAGACCCATTTTAATAATAATAGGGTATTCGCGATGTGCATCCAAACGCCGCATATCGTGAATACTCGTTAAATTGAAAAAAAAAAATGTTTAGATATCAAATTATAGCAAAGAGAGTGGTGAAAATGCAAATTAAGTATTTATATGTATGTGGTAAGAAATAATTATAGTTTTGCTGTATTTTCACATTTATAAGACTTGTTGGGGGCCGTCCATTAATCATGTGATGTTTTTTTTAGCATTTTTTAACTTCTACCTCCTCCTTGGTGAAACCCGATGAGGTTTAATACTCCCCCTTCCGCTCATAATAGCGTTTATTTTTGGAAGTACCTACAAAGCAACTTATTTTTTTTAATTTTGTTCTTAAATACTTAAAGGTATAACTATCAAGTATAATCTAATTTTATTTTAGAAAATTAAGGACCAAAATAAATATAGTCTAATACTAATAGAAAGGTTTCAGTTTCTTTGACTACACCCCCTCCCTTATGATATTTCGTGATTTTTGCCGAACCCTCCCCCCTTTCGAGGCTCACGTGATTCGTGGACGGCCGCTTATGCATTCAAATTGAGATAACTACATTGCTATTAACAGTGACAAGGTTTTGTAAGACTTTTGCATAATCTCTTTGGCAAATACTTTTGAATTCGTTGAGTTTTCCGAATATTTGAGAATGAGATGACAAAAAAATACAGGCGAATCGAGAACCTCCTCCTTTTTGAAGTCGGTTAAAAAGATATATGCGTCGTACTTATTTTTGAAGTAAATTTGTATGTAGTCGCAACATTACTCGGTATAAGTATTTGTCAGTTTATTCTATTTATTAGCATACGCAGATACGTCTACTTAGTATAAGTTACTTCCCTTAACAAAATGAAAAGAACATTACGATATACGTAAGTATACGTATAAACAGAAGCATTTTTTAAATGTGGTTATGTCTTTTATTGTGGGTGTGCGGGTTTTGTTTATATATATTTTGTTTATATTTTGGGGATGTAATTCGTCCGTCGTCCGGTAGCTCGTTTGTTTACTCTCCGCGTTTGATTGATTTTAAAAATCGAAATGGCTCACAATTCAATCGAAAGTGCTATTCAAAATTTGACTCAAACTGTGATCGATCTCCGAAACAAAGTTTTATCACTGGAGCACACGATAATTGAACAGAATAAGATAATTAAAAATCTAGTGAGTGTTTGTGGAAAGTGTAATAGTCCGGCCATTGTTAAAAATATGCAAGAAGAAGAAGGTAGACAAGTCTCGAAGCGAATAGGTGAGACATACAGTCGGCCCAAACCGGCTACCAGCGGGACCGCTCGGACCAGCGAAATTTGTCCGCCTACTCACTCTGCGCTCATGCCGGCCGAGCCCGCTCGAGCATCGACGGGTTTTCGTACGACTGCGTTCGATCGTCGGGAACATGTAAACATTACTAAGTCGCTCACTCCTAACGCGCATATTGACCGAAGTGAGAATTCGGCAAGTGAAAATTTTATAGCGACGCGTAATGAACAGCGAGATGACGAATGGGTGGACGTGCGACCGCGGCGCGTACGACGGGAAGTGGCTGCTCGTGGAAATATCCCTCATGTGGTGGAGGCGGAAACGTTAAGTTTTAAAACTAAGAAGAATTTTGGCAGGATGAACCCCATTAATAAGGGAACAAATACGTCTGTCCTCCGTATTAAAGCGGTGGAGCGGAAAAAATATTTCCATATATGGAGGCTTACGAAAGACACGACCGAACTCAATTTGCAGGAGTACGTCCGCGAAATTTTAGGCGAGGATACTAATCTACAGGTCGATAAAATAGTACTGAAAACTGATAGGGGATATTCATCCTTTAGAATTTGTGTATCAGAGAATAATTTTGAGACATTGTGTAATCCTGACATATGGCCTAAAGATGCAGAGTACAGTGAGTGGGTGTTTTTTCGTAAACCAACAAACAACTCCCAGTAACAAGCCAAGCTGTCACAGGATTAATATTTTATATCAGAATGTGGCAGGTCTCCGAACAGAGGCAACAGCATTTCTATCCCTACTGGAATCTTCGGGCCGGCTGCAACGAATCAATTCACGACTCAGAAATTATCCTACCCGGCTACTCCGTGCTGCGCTGCGACCGTGCGGACGGGCGCAAGCAAGGCGGCGCGCTACTAGTGGCCGCGCCACGGTATGTGTTACGCCAACTACAAGTGGACGACGAGATTGATGTGAACAGACACAAATTTGAGTTAGTGTGTGCGGGTGTCTATGTACAAAACAGATTTTTATTCGTTTGTTGCGTGGCGTACATTCCACCGCAGACGGAGGAAAATGAATATGTAGTAATATTTAGTATATTAGAAAAAATATGTATAAAATATAAGGACAATGTGGTAATTTTAGGTGATTTCAACCTGTTTTCTTGCAATAACTATGTACGACAGTACTATGAATACTTTGTGGCCTATTGTAACCTTAGTCAGTGTAACACTGTCCCAAACTGTAACGGCAGGCAGCTGGATCTAGTACTGAGCGCGCGCGGCGGCGTGGCGGTGGCGGAGGCCGACGAGCGGCTGCGGCCGGTCGATGCGTACCACCAACCGCTTGCCGTCACGGTGAATACCGCCGCCACCGTCGCCGCGGCGTATGTGTATGCGGATAGTGGTGCCCATAGTCAAGACCCATTCTCTAAACCATATAGGCAATGGAACTTTTGTAAAGGCGACTTCCATAAATTGTACGGTCTAATTATGAATATTGATTGGACAGAAATATATAGGATCAATGATCCCAATTTAGTCTTACGATGCTTTTATAATAAGATTAATAAGGTTTTTGATGAATGTATACCCCTAAAGTCGCAAAAACCACATAATTCTAAATATGTTTATCCAGTCTGGTATACAGCTAATATAATAAAAAATATACAAATTAAATACAATCTGCACAAAAAGTACAAGGCTAGTAATTCACCTAGTGACTATGAAGCGTTCTCACGGTGCAGGGCGAGAGTGAAAGCGGACACCACATTAGCTCACAACCAATATCGTGATCGGGTACAGAACAACCTCGCTTCGGATCCGAGGTCTTTTTGGCAACTCATTAGATCGAAAAATAGCTGTTATAGGAAAAATAAATTGATCAAAAATGGTCGTTCTCTCTCGGATCAGGAATGCGCAAACGAATTCGCACAATTCTTCTATTCAGTGTACAATCCGCAGCCCGCGCAGCTGGATGTTTCAGCGGTCAGCGCGGCGGTGGGAGGTAGCGCGCACGTGCACCTGGGGCAACTGACACCAATGGAGGTTAGCCGGGCTCTCGCACGGCTATCACCAAAGCGCTCGGTTGGACCTGATGGCATTCCACCGTTTATACTGAGGGACTGTAGACTCGTACTGGAAGAGCCGCTCTTGCACGTTTTTAATATCTGCCTCAAAACCGCGACCTTTCCGGATCAATGGAAACTCACCCGTGTGGTGCCGATTCCCAAGGGACGGGGAGGTCCGGAGCCCAGCGACTATAGACCAGTGGCGCTACTGTGCTCACCTGCTAAAGTATTAGAGTCCGCTGTTCATCACTCATTATATGCACAGGTAAGAGCCCGGTTGTCAGACGCACAGTACGGCTTTCGTCCTGGGCGGGGGACAACTGGGAACCTGTTGCATTTAATGACAAAAGTCGTGCCGGCTGTAGATTCTGGCGGTCAGGTGGATGTTGCCTATTTCGACTTCCGGAAGGCGTTTGACACGGTCGACGGTGACGTCCTTCTCGCGAAGTTAGCTAGCGTAGGCTGCACGCCGCACACGCTCTCATTTTTTACTAGCTATCTGCGAGATAGGCGTCAGTACGTCGACTGTGGCGGTTGCTATTCGGACCAGTACTGGACAAGATCAGGCGTCAGTCAGGGTAGTAATCTTGGACCTCTTCAATTTATCATTGTGATAAACGATCTATCGGAGGTTGTCCAGGAGTCCACGTGCCTTCTATATGCTGACGACCTGAAATTGGTGCGCGAAATAGGTGACATCTCAGATCATGTAAGTCTGCAGAAGGATATTGACAGAGTTGTTGATTGGAGCCACCAAAACAAGCTGCTCTTTAACGTGGCCAAGTGCTCGATTCTGTCATTCAGCAGAGCACGCACTCCATTGCACCACCCATATCGTATCGACGGTGAGATGCTGCGACGTGTCACAGAAGTGAGGGACTTAGGGGTGCGTTTTACTGCTGATCTTAACTTCCGAGAACATATAACCGAATTGTGCAAAAAGGCGTACCGAAAACTTGGCTTCGTATTGAGGCAAACAGACGGCTTTACCAACGTAAATGCTGTGCGTGCCCTATACGAAGCCTTGGTAAAGAGTCACTTGGAGTATAATTCGGTTATATGGGCTCCGAGGGAGGAGAAGAATAAGCAGATGATAGAACGCATCCAAAATAAATTTGCTCGATATATCTATTCGAAACTCTATGGGGTGTATCCGGGCTATCCGTTGCTGTATCCCACTTTGTTCGTCTTGGGCATGGTGGGATATAGTAAACTAGAAGCAAGGAGGGATGCCGCCCTTGTTAAACACTTGCTTATGGTGCTGCGGGGTGAAAGGCATAGCCCAGCCATTTTAGAGCAAATGAAGCTGCGTGCTCCAGATAATAGCGTAAAACGACGGCGGCCCATACCACTGCTCGCGTTGCCGCGCGCGCGCACGAACTTGCTGCGCGACGCACCGCTGACTAGAGCGATTCGGACTCTTAATACGGTAGCGAATCGTATTGACATTTTCAGCTCTGCATTGAGTGAGTGCACAAGAACTATAAATAATGTTGTATTGGAATGAATATAAATTATCTTATTACTTATAGCAATTTAATTTAATACATATCATATATTATTTATAATTCAATTTTAATTTTATGTATTTTGTATAGATTTATTATAAATTGTTATTAGTTCGATTTGACCAACAATGACCTCTGAATGTATAGTATTGATGTACCAATTGACATTGTATTGTATTGTATTTGAATTTGTTATTGCCATATTCTTTTATATTCTTGACATTTATTAGTTTAAATTTAACCGAATTTAATTATACGATTTATATTAACAGTAGATAATAAGAATAACACTAACGCATTAGGCTACTGACCTGTAATGTTAGTGAATATTATGATAAATAAATATATTTTTAAATTAGTCCGGTTACAATTCACACATACAGTTCTAATACTATTGAACAGAGTTAAATGGGGTAAAACTTAGTGGGACATCTTAATAGTCTAGGCCCTACTCGCTTTCTTCATACATCGCGCACCAGGGCTGCAACGATTTCGACTCAAATTATTTTCTTTAATTCACATGCGACAATTTGTCGATATATAGAATTATCTCCTTTTTAATAAGATTAAACAGAAGCATTATGACTTACGTACGTACCGTATGTCAATGATACTTAAGGTGCTTAAGGTAAGTAATTTACTTACTGCATACGTTTGTTTAATATTTTTATGTACATAAATATATATAGATGACAACGTGTTATTTGAAAACACAATACTTCGGTGTAAAAATCATAAAAATATGCTTGAGTGTCCACTTATATCCATATTTTAATATTTATTCATTCACAGTGACTATGCAATGCGTAAGAGGAAGTCAGGACCAAATTTCGAGTTACGTTAAATACAGCTTATCAGGAGCAAATATAAAAATCACACTTTTTTTACCCGACTGCGTCAGAAGGAGAGTATTCTTTATCGAGCGTATGTATGTATGTATGTTTGTTTGTATGTATGTCCATTTCTCTGACACGCGTTACAGCCCAAACGGCCTGACGGATTGTGACGTATGACATATCATTAGTATCGTCTCAGTTTGCATAGTGGCATAGGCTATATAATTTTTACTACTCGAACGACCCGCGTGGCCGACAGTCACCATACCGATCTGACACGCAGTGGATTCCGGGTTCGATCTCCGGCCAGACAGACATCTGAATGATGTGTTTATGTAGATTCTGCTCCAGGTCTGGGTGTTTATGCATTCGTCTTTGTGTGTCCATTGTCACCACGACACAGGAGAAAATCCTAATATGAATGTAAAAGGCGATTTTTTTACTGGTTCCACCTAATGTAATACTCAATACTTACTAAAGGCATGTCTTACCAGGAACATATAAAAGTAACGATTCAAGCAGAAGTATTACTTACCCGGGGCAAACTTGAGGCCGAACCACACCGACATGGGCATGATGCCGTGATGTATGACGTGTAGGGTGGACACGTGCTCATTCTTCTTCCGAAGCACAAAGAACAATGTGTCGAAGAACTCCGTGAACTTGCTGAAGTAGTACCACCAACATGTGTTCGCCATCTACCCATACAAGAAACGATGCATTTTTATAAGCCAAGTAAACAAAAAAAAAACACACACACACTTTAATTCAGTGGTTTTCAAACCGTACTCTGCAACTCCTTGAGGGGTCGCAAAAACATCCATGAGAGGGTCGCGAATGCTAAGTTAAAACGAAGAAAGAACAATATGTTAAAATCACATTTATATTAAAAGAGATAAATGAAGGTACATTGACGAAATTATAAAATAATAATACCATTGTACAGATTTAATATTTGTAAATAAATAAAATATAAGTTGCAAGCTTGGAAGGGGGGTCGCGGAATATTTTTATTAACTAAGGGGGTCGTGGATTCTTTTTACATGGTACCTCTTTCCATGACATAGCGTGTCATGAAAAGATTAAAAAACGATGTTCTATGCTAATAGTGTTAAGCGAAGAGTGCTTTCTGTTTGTTT
>DWNE01010251.1:0-10443 GCA_018249875.1 Cecropterus toxeus
AAAGGCGTCTAATATTATGTTTATGGTGATAATATACCGGTCTGACAATAAGTGGTTTCTGAGGTCCCCGACCAGACAGCCGTCTAAGATCCATCTTAATTAAAAAATGAGTTTAGACTTTTGTTCTGTGAGGTATGCGTGTTGGTGTATAAGTTACGTAATGGATATAGATCTTGGAAGAGCACGTGAAAGACGCCACTCCCAAAAAAACGGACACTAAAATAGCTAGGATTGCATAGCTACGGTCACTTTATGAAAACAACATGACTGGAATAGCAAATTTTCGCGAAAAGCATCTTCCCTTAATACAAGACCAAGTATCCTTTTATTTTAGTTGCATTTGTGACTTAATAACCATTTTTTAAAATTATACACAATGCCCAGCCCTATTATTTAAAGACTAAACAATGGGGCTAAGTATAACCATTTACTTTGCATTATTTCATAAAGAGTATAATAATTTACGTCGATTAAAGGCAAATGCTCACTTGTGATAAAAAGTCATGTTATAATGCAGATATGTGGAATGGAACGCATTAAGTTGAAAGCCTGGGTCTTTAACGCGTAGGCTTTTAGCTGAGCACTTCATTCTAAACACTCGGGACTTCTGAACATTGAATCCAATTGTAATATTCCTTTTTGCGCGATTCAGGTCAATCCTAAACGAGGTTACGCGAAGGGTGAAGGCGTTTGACAAAAAACTTAATATGTAACTGCAGGGTTGCCCAATTTAGATTGTCATTTGTAATCATCACTGTATTGTATAAAACAAAGTCGCTCCCTGCTGTCTGTCTGTCACTATGTATGCTTAGATAAACAACTTAACGGATTATGATGCGGTTTTTTAATAGATAGAGTGATTCAATTCAATACCGGCATAATATAGTGGAAAACAGTGATCAATTAAGGGAGACATTATCGGATTATTATTATCGGAATCGGATACGTATCCGAGGCGTTCCAACTTAGTCTTCAGAGGTAGCAACGCATCTGTGGCTAGACTCAGATGCAACTGATCCAACTTTGGGTTGATTGGTTGAGCGGCAGTGGCAGGACTATCAGGTGGATTACTTGCTCGTTTGCTACTTTCATATTATTAAAAAAAATAACAGTCGCAATAAAATCCAGACATATATATAGACACAAGCACAGACAGGATACAAAATCCAGATGTATGTATTTTTTCGATTAGATATCTCTGTTTTTTGAGAGGTGGGTAAAATTGTTAAGACCAATATTGGTTAACCAAAAATAGACAATATGTGTAATAAAATTTTTCGTGAAACATTGTAGGATTGATTAGTTTATACCGGAAATGAAACGAAAGGTAAAAGGTATGCAACAAGGGGGCGGCAGCGCTCTGCGGGCGATAAATCTAATTTTATAACCTTTAAGGAACGATTTTTTGGAAATTCAACTTTGAGAATGCGAAATACTTTATGTAACTTTTAATACAAAGTCGCCTATGTTGTGTTCTCAGGTTGTTGTTTCGAAAATGTAGATCAATGTTAAACGTTAACGAGTTAAAACCGCGGGCAAACACTAGTGTAATATAAATGTGAACTAATTTCATTTGAAATGTGCGCGTATTTTTCTAATGAATCTCGTTAATTAGCTGGAGATTTTTTAAAGCGGGATAAAGTGGTTTTAATTCTAGGTCATTTAGTTTAGGTCTTCTCGTCACGTTTTTGCTCGTTAACTAAATCAGCTCAGTCTTTTTAGCTTCACTGGCCTATTAGTCAAGCGTCTACCAATTAGTATACTCATTTTATGCGAAAAAGAAAGACAGGTTTTTCATAAAAGATTAGTATATATTAAACTTGCCTTAAAATGTGCAGTAAAAATGTGATTTATGTTAACGTAATTTGTTAACGAGTATGAAACATGAGCTAAAAAGCGGCAGAGTACAGGACAAATTGCTATATTTTGAAAAATTGTAGATAGAACTAATTACACAGTTTTTCACATTTAAGGTCAGATATACTTAAACTTATAAAAATACTATAAAAATCGTATGAGAACCAAAGTCACCGACATAGCACAAAAGACAAACAAGTTAAAGTTGCAATCGGCCGGTCACATCTGCTATAAAACCGACAATTGTTGGGGTGAACGGTTATGAGACCGGACAAAACGTCTGGGTAAACGTGGCCTGAGATGCCCTCCTGCTTGGTAGCGTGACGATCTGCGCCGGTAGCGAGAAGTAGCTGGGTGAGGAGAGCCGAAGAAGGGGCTCAGTGACGCGCTTGGAAAAAGCCTATGTCTGCAGTGGTTTAATACAAGCTGAGGATGATGATGATGATAAATAAACTAATTTAAGTGCGTTAGACCTCGCGTGTAGCAACGTATCTGTGATTGACTTCAGGTGAAATCCCTGTTCTTCATGAAGGTGCTTACAGTTCCTCCATGGACGGCTATTACCATTTACCATTAGCCATAGCATCATTAGGCATAGCATACTCGTTTGCTACTTCAGTCTATGTGGCATTATAAGCAAAAATTTCGTTTTAAGTAGTCGGGTTTTTTTCTTATAATGTTTTTAACGACGTTACTAGTTTAAGTTCGATTTAATCAAACGACGTTGTTATTTCTCAAGCGACGGTTGATGTAGCGTTTTATTTCCGGCTTCACCGCATAAAGCCTGAAGCTCGCCGCTGACTATCAAGCTGGGACCACTACAGATTGCATCGCGGTATCATAAATATTTGATCAAAGAAGTCTCTTGCCAAAAGTAACTTGCATATTTATTTATATTTAAATTTCACTGGCGAGTTCGACCACTTGTATTACAGGTGGAATACAATTTTAAAACATTATTTTTAAAGTTTGTGTCAAAAAAGCTAGAATGAGTGTTTTGACTAAAGCTGTAATTTGACTGTAAGTAAAATATAATTACTTAATTGTTCTTATGAGGTCAGTGACAAATAGAATTTCTTCTATGTGTTTAGTTAGTAATAAATTCGCTAGTTAATATTAAATTAATAATAATAATAATAAATTAATAAAATAAGTTTTGTAAATTTGTTTTCAATACACCTGCTGACAGTTTTAGTAATATTTTAGTTTCTTCTCGAATCTACAATGGAGTAGGTAGCTGCTGTCTATAATAGGGATGATGGACTAACAGAACCTAACAGACTACAGGTAACACTTCAGGGTCCCAATTTTTGAGAGATATATGCAACAGGACGAAATAAAAGCTGAACCCTGACGGACGGAAGTTGGATGAAGTGCTTATTAAAATGGTTCATCATGCATCTAGTATAGTCTAGCAAATGTACGAAGCATTTCAACATAGGAAAGGTAAATAAAATGAAAGCCAACGGGTAAAATAACAACTAAGAGGTCGCCGACGTGAAGCACATACATATTTATCGAGACAAAGCTATTTGCAAAAGAAATAAAGGAAAGTGGATATACATTGCTTCCGGTAAAAGTATTTTCGTACGAAATGTATGACATTTGATGGACAACATAGAAACATTTATGAATAATGTATCGTTAACGTAATTCATGATATTCAACAGTTGTTTTTACATTAATGTTCAAAACGATGAAAATTTAATTAAATAAATGGAGATTATAGTATGAGTGGTTGTAGAATCCTTTGTGGCTCGACTCCGGTGGTATCATTATCACACCTTTTTCATCTTAGTAGATATATCTACTAAGCTAAGATAGATATGCTTAGCTGCGCTTAGTATTTGGTTTGATGGATGTGGTAAGGGAGACATACTTATCCGAGGTATTTCATCTTATGCTCCAGTCAAATAAGGTCTGAAATCAAAATTTGACATTTTTTTTCAAGCCTTGCTGGGAGTTGCCATTACGAAAATCTTTACAAATCGTTTTTGTCTTTAGAACTACATTGTATCAAAAAAACAAAGTTGTGTCGAAATTAGATTTTAGACCTTATTTGATTGGGTTTGAATTTTCAAGGCTACAATTTGACTCCACTTAAATTGACATATGCCTTTGTGACGTCACCGCGTGGTGAATGATCTGTGGGCCTCAAGGGACCCTTCTTGAAGGGTAGCAACTCATCTATGGCCAACCTCACATAAAACTATAATCTTACCATCAGGAGAACTGTATGCTCTGATGTACTTTTCATAAAATAAAAAAAAAAATATCTTCTTGTGTGCGTATGTGTACCTCCATGTTTGGTTTTTTATAACTGTAATAATTCAGAAACCTACTAACTTTAGTTCACTGAAGAACACGGTTAAAATTTAATGCGATGGCAAATGGCGTGCGGTGATTTTTATAAGCGAATAGCGTTTAAATACTGTGTACGTAAATAAATATGATTGTGTTTCGGGGAAACGACACTTAATAGCAGCCCTATTCCTGTAAAATCCTCTCTTAAGTTTGACGTCAATTAAAGTAGTGGATGTAAGTGATAAGTATCATATAAATTCCTACATCAGTTCTTCATGTAAATTTAAGTCTTTATAAAATGTATAAACTATTCGTAGTATGTAATTTAGGAGATATTATAATATTGACATTAAATTTACAAGTTCTTGAATTTTTTTTCACATTGAAGTAGCAGACGAGCGTGCAGTCCACCTGATGTTAAGAAGCCACTGCCGCCGATGGATATTTGTAAACAATTTCATATAGAATGAGTATTCTATTTCAAGTCCATAACAGATGCGTTGCTACTCCTGAGGACTGAGATGGTCGCTTCATATAAAAGAGAGTCGGCAACCATACCTTTCCACGGAAACGCAAGAACTGCGTACCTCCCCAGTCGATGTGCATTAGTTCTACCACCTTACAAGTTACAATAATATAAAATAAACAAATAAGCCGCTTCTGCTTATGACTTATGTCGAAGGGTACAAAATGGGCGCCTACTGTGAGGATTGGGAAGGATTTTAGGTTGGATTGTGATCATTATCCTCAGATTCGATGGAAGCCCCACTTTTATAAATCCTCATAAGGGCTGTGTTCACACAAACGCTCAGTATGCGGGGGTTTAAGATTATGTAGCGATCTTTCTTGGAATTTTCTTTTGTTATTTGCATGCGCAATATTTGTACTGAGCGGATCTTTTAAATACTATAAATTTGTAGTTTATGTGTTATAAAAAAGGAAAAGCTTGTAGTCCATCTGATGGTATGTTGTCACCGTATTTACCACATTTTGGAAAATTAAAATAGGATGCAATATAAAGGTAGGAGAAGCATTGTTACTACCTAAAATGAAATGAGTATGACACACAGACACTCAGACTATGACCGTAATAAATATTAGATGATGGCGAAGAAAATAATTAAATAAATAATAATACAATTGGTTGATTTTATGTTCGTTTATTTGTTTGCCATATAAGACCACTAAAGGCTGTGGAGGAAGATTAGTAGTGCGTTTTTCAAAATCATAGCTTAATCATCATAGCCAGGTTTTAGAATCAATGTAGTTCGACCGGTGAGGTACCACCGCCACACTAATTTCTAGCGTGAAACAGTTCTTACGTTGGAAGCGTGTGGTTGCAGGCTCACAGAAATATGAGGCGACCACCTCAGTCCTCGAGATTAGCAACGCATCAGTGACCGACTTCACGTAGAACCCCTGTTCTGTATGAAGTTGTTTATAGACGTCAATGGGCGGCAGTCACCACTCACCATCAGGTGGAAAGCATGTTCGTTTGCTACTTTATTCTAAAAAAAGAACTTCAATCACCAAAACATTAAACGTTTCAACAAAACCCAAGTTACAGAAAGCCTTGTATCCATCAGCGGCCTTTTGAAAGTCGATGTTTGTGTAATAGTTTTACTAGTATTAAATCTTCGGCAGGAACTGCAAATGGGTAGCATAAACTTCCAACAGCCATTTATGTATTACCCTTCGACGTTTAGAGATTTCATTGCGAGATAGCGCTAAAAGCCCTAATCAATTACTGATACGATCGCATTGACCCCTATATATTGGGTTATTTATGCGTGACAAATGTTTTCAACTGCCACGCCTATGGCGAACGTGAAAGAAAATCCGCACACGATATTTTTTGCTAATTTCGCTGAAACGCTTCGCAATTTCTTAGTATTCCGTAGTGAAATTGGAAAAGGAAGGTATTTATGTCAAAGACAAACTTGCGAAATAGAATTTCAAATGAAGTGAATAGATAGTACAACAAAAATTATAGATTATTTCTACACAAAAAAAATAGATTCGTATCTAAGCATTTAGTATCCCAACATGAGAGTAGTTTCCCTAAATACTCCTATTAAGGGTTATAGACCCTCTGAGGCTCGACTCCGACATAGTCAGAAATATGTGTAGCGACGTATTGCTGGCTTATAACAGGGTTAAGGCAACATTAGTATTGAGGGTCTGGTAAGGGAGATATACATTCCCGAGACGTTCCAACTTAGTTCTCAGGTATAGCAAAGCGTCTCCTCTTATCTGTACTTGTTTCAAATATCTATGGGCGTTAGTGGCCACACTACATTAGACTATACGCTTGTTTTCTATTGCCGTATCAAAAAATATATTGATATTAAAATATTTGTATTTTACTTTTTTTACTTATGAGATTGACACGAAATTAAAGTCATACAATTTCGTGAACTGTTTTAATTTTTTTCATCTACTGTACATACAGAATACTTGAAATATTTTTGAAATGCAATTCAGCTTATGGCTAATCTGTAAAGATATATTTTCTAAGTCAATTCAGTTCCAAATTTTGCTACTAACTAATGAAAAAACGCTTTTTGAACTTAAAGCTCCACACTAGGATATTTTTATTTCGTGGATAGTTGGATACCATATACACACACTGGTTGAGAATCAGACCCAGAGCTCACTGCGTGTCAAACCCATGGCGACCGTATCGCCACGCGGTTAGACCCCGAATGTGTAAATGGCTAAATTCGTAGGTAAATAGTTCATGTTTTAGTGCAATCAGTATCTTGTAGTGTCATATGTCATGTCGTGAAATGTTATTTTTTTTTTATTTAATCATTCAGACAATATAAATCAAAATCAAATCAAAATCAAAAATCTCTTTATTCATTAAAACATAGTTCTTAATGCAAGTGGCAAGGGCCCCTGTACTAGGTTGTGGACCTGTATTACTCTTCCACACAAACAATGAATAGTTATTAACTATATTAAGCTTTTATGATTACTCTAATAATAGAAATAATATAATAGTGTGTTAGGTTTGTAAGTGTGCGTGCGTGTGAGTTTGTGTGTGTATATGTGTGAGTGTGTATGTGTTTATGCGTGAGTGTATGTGTGCGTGAAATATAAACAAAGATACATGAGTATAATTGATTACAGAGGTCCGTATCATATATACCTTATAGACTAACATACATATTAATATATAACTAAAAATCACAAATTTGCGACGACGTAAGTCGCGGGTCCAGTGACTTCCGGGGGTCTCTCCTTCTACGAAACTTCCGAAACACAACTCCCTCCGGCCACAGCTCTTCCTTAAGGAATGTAGATTCATCCTCAATTGGGACGCGTACTACAAATTAACTGAAGTTTACTGCAAACAAATACAACTGAACGTTTACAAATGAACTGATATTTATTGACATAATGTACGGAACTCTAGAGCGTACATACGTTTACACTTGGCAACATTTTTTGTACGTCGGTATCTGAATTGAACGTTTATATTACGATCCATTTATACGACTTAGGCTGATGGCGTACATATTACGAACGTGAGAGCATTACATTTCAATATGGCGTTGACGACATACTGCGAGCTATTTTATTGAGTACGCTTCGGAATTACACAATTTATATGCAAAGAGAAGAATGCTATTAGTCTTATGAATCTTACTAATACTTCAATAATAATTATCTTTTAATTCGCTAAGAAAGTACATTAAATATTCAAGATTCACTCATACTTATGCCAGAATATTCTTAACGTCTGTTGTACCTACTGCCTTTCCAACTGTAAAGTCAAAATTGATGTTAAGAGATTACTTTAACAATTGTATAATCTTTAAAATCATCATGTAGAAGGTATAGTAATGATAAAATTTATGGGGGTTCTATTGGTGGTCACTGAACACTTCCACTAACTACCTCCTGGCTCTACATGCTACAACTACTACTGCTCCATTGGCTCAGCGGTCCAAAGAGGATCTTGTTCTTCAATATGAGAGTTCGTTTCCTTTCATAATCTTTGACCGATCAGTGACCATGACCTTCATCTATGAGACCATATCAACGACGCTATTAATAAAACTTCAGTACATGTTTATTCCACGTTTACACACTTTAATTGATATATTAACGTTGTTATTATTTCGTTAGTAACCATTCCTAACTTCCTGTAGCAATAATTAGCCATAGTTAAATAATGTCGTTTGATTGTCAAATACATAACGTCGTTTGACGTCTACTGTAGCGTGATGAATATGGCGGCAAGCATGTAAAACAAACTAACTCGTAATTGAATAAGCTCGCAGATACCACGCAAAGGGTTGCGTAACTCGATAATAAAAGGTACTCGCGTGGGCGTTGCCTATATCCTTGTTAAGGGGGAGAGAGGATGTTTAACAGTAACGGTCAATGAAAACAAAAGTGTGTGTGTGCCATTTAATCACGACAGGCATAATAACAACTTAACAATTGTCTATACATATAATAACCGTAGAAGAATTCAATTCCGTACATTGAATAAAAACAAAAAAAATACCTTTAGGGGTCTTCATACAAGTAATACAAGCCAAAAAAAAAACCACGCCACGCCACGCCATATGCCACGATATGGGACTTTTTGAATTTTTTTTCGCACATATTTATCCAGTTACGTGGATAGTCTCCCTGGATTGTACAAAACCTGAGCTCTTATACAAGCTACAAAATAAAATCGTTAGCATGATTTAGAAAGGGTACGGTGTCATCTAGTTGTAGCGCCGACAACTGTTTTCGTAACGAATTTTCGTTTCATCGAGTTTAATATCATAACAAAAAATATTGGCTAGTCTAAGATTTCTTTCTTTACTCTTTGCAAGGTTAGGAATAAATAAATTCCATAAAAATTTTGATACAAAATTAAAAAGTCCTCATCACAAAATTTGGGTTATTCACAGCATCATATGATATGTTTAGAATAACCTCGGGGTTTTCGCGATGTGGTTTCGTTAAATTACGTATCTATTTTCTAAGTAGATTAAGGTCTTAGATATTATAGACAGACAACAGAAGTAGTTTAGGTACATCTGTTTAGGCTGTTTGTTTCTCTGTATATACTCGTGTATTGTTGCATATTGTGTTTATTGTTTTGTACTTTGTACTTTTTTTGCACAAATTATAATGGCTTATATATTTTTTGCTTCTTAGCGATATTAGATGTTGTCTTAAATAGTAAATTGAAAGAGATAGAAATCACAATTTCTACATAGATTTGTATATTGCTTGTTAATAATATCAATCTTTCTTATTTTCAACTGACTTCTTTGGTATAGTGCTCTACTTCATTATCAAATCTACAGTTAGGGCAAGTATATACCATTTTGGTACTATCTAGTTGATGAATCAAGTGATTGGGTTTCATTGCGCGGAACCTTAATCAAGGTTTATTGTAATGATAAAATCCAAAAGCCCTTAAAAGACCTCATGATGACTTCTCCTTACATAAGTCGGTAAATATTTCTACCATATCTTTTACTTAGTTAACGCCAATAAACTGCTTAAGACACGATGCTCAATTTTCAGGATATACAAAACGAAGTACAAATCGCAAACTGTAAATTGTATTTATTAAGTCACCACCTCACACGGATACCAACATCGGAAAGGGCGGTGAAGGAAAATTTGATTACAAAAGGTCGACTCGTGTTTTGGTTCTCAATACCAACTGGTGTTCGAAAATAAGTGTATATTGAAAGGTCATTGTCATATCGATTTCCTATAGCTGAAGGGTGGTAAAAGTTGTGCATAGTAATTATATGATAATTAATTCTATGACATAACATTTACCAGGTGGTAGAACCAGTGTACTTCGACCAGGGAGGTACCACCGCCGCAACTATTGCTAGCGTGAAGCAGTATTTGCGATTCGGTGGTAGGGAGTGGTTGCCGGTTCAATTTTATATGCGACCATCTCAGTCCTCGGGAGTAGCAACGTATCTGTGGTCGACTTCATATAGAACCCCTGTTCTATATAAAGTTGCTTAGAAATGTCCATGGGCGGCAGTAACCACTAACCATCAGGTGGGCTATTTGCTCGTTTACTACTCCATATTTATAAAAAAAAAAAAAACACCTCCGCATCTATTTCTAGCGTGAAGCAGTATTTGCGTTTCGGTGGAAGGGTGTGGTTGCCGGCTGACTTGTATTTGAGGAGAACATCCTAGTCCTCGTGAGTAGCAATGCATCTGTGATCGACTTCAGATAGAACCTGTTCTGTATGAATTTGCTTACAGATGTCTATGGGCGGCAGTGACCACTTAC
>DWNE01010252.1:0-10442 GCA_018249875.1 Cecropterus toxeus
GTCGAGACCTATCCCCTGGTACCAATTTCGTCCCGATCCGCCAGCGGAATACCCAGAAAAATTGCCCGCCCACCCACTCTCCTTTCAGTTACCTACTAGAGAAAAATCGATTTTTCGTTCGATCTTTCTAAAATCGATTTTCACTCCAAAAGCCAAAAATTTAATTTTCGTTTCCTCTTATACAAAATGGGTCCAAAGGTAGATCCACCCTGTAGATCCACTAGATTTCATTACTTTTTAGAGATAAGCAAGCTGCTCCATCGTGACTTGGTTAGTTTTTTTACAAAATGTTTTTGGTGTGATTTCGCTTCTTTTTGTAGAAACGTGGACTTCTTGATTTATTTTATTAGACTTTCTTATTTGACACAGTCACACAGTTTTTTATTTACCAATAGTAGAAGGGGGCATTAGCATATCTCAAATACAGCTGAGACCAGCTGAGGGTTCTTTATCAGATACTTCAGACCTTCGATTTTTGACATCAAATGAAGCGGCCCACCAAGTTGAATATTTTTTGTAAAGGCGGTATGTATATCGCTAATAGTTTGGTTGAACTCTTGTGTTTTCTTATCAGGCACCATGTACTCCTGATCTTCGATTATCCTAGCACTACCGTGCCCCCAGAACAGTGTTTTTTTTTTGTTGCAGAAAATCAATTTATTGACGCGGCAATGGATAACGGCGTGCGCAATGCTAGGAATAGCGGCGTCCATGTTGATAAAACACTGTGATAGAGCCGTCCCCAGCTGGTTACCCATACTTTCCATGATTGTGTCAGTTTACGCTGGGAGCATATCCTCGTTTCCATATATCACTTTGTCCGAGATATTTAACTTTCAGGTGACTAAATTTTCAAACTTTCTCGCTCCAAAATATTTGTCACTCCCAAATTTTCCAAAATTAAAAAGCAAGCGTGATCATTAACAGTATCTTTATAAACTCTAATTATTCGTGATTATACACAGTTGCTTTATTGTGTAAATATACATCGTTGGTTTTAATAGGTATGTACTCCAGAGCAATAACTTTGAAGACGTTATTTAAGCAAAAGATAAAACAAACTGCAGCAGTATGTTTTATATAATAGTAATACGGTATCGGGAAATAGCCGATAAATCAGAACCTATCAGAATAATATATCTGCTTAGGACAATCAAAATATTCCTGAACATCAATTTTTTATTACCTATCCTGATCAGCGGTAACACTTCATATGTGTGATGCGCTTGCGTGCTTTGCTCTTTTTATAACAAAGTACTAGTTTAATGATTACCTTGTCAACGTTTCAGATTCCAGCAAGTGTTACGGGACTAATAGACACATTAGCGTGGTTAATGGCCTTTCTACCAATAGTGAGCTACATGCCATTATCCAATGCTTTTGGTCTCCATAACACCTTTTTCATATTCGCTGGATTAAATTTGATTGGACAATTCTTCTCTGCAATCTTTATACCAGACACATTAGAGAAGAACGTGGAGCAAACAGAAAAGGTCTAACGATCAAGATAGGTCTGAATAAGGTGGATAAGAATCCCACGTAGGATTATTATAATTTATAAAAAGTAGATATTATTTACATTATAAGTAGTAGCATAAATGAATCTTGATATCTATGATAACAGTTCGGGGCAAAAGTATTTTCATATTTTGAATCTATTATCAAGTAATCAAACCTCTTTGGCTGCACTGAATGTTACTGGCTGGTTTTAATACCATTTAATGTTGACATTCTGTAGATGCAATAATTTAATAAAAACTAGTTTCCGCCATTTTTGTATTTTTTTCAAGCAAGCAAAATGAACGTATGTGACGAAGAAATTCGGTACATTTTAAAGTTTTATTACAAAAAAATGCGACAAATGTCGCGAATATGTGCGGTTTGCGGACCTAATGCATAATAAGAGTACCAAAAAAAAGGTCGTTCAAGCGTTTCAAGTCTCGATTTTAGTGTGAAAGATGTGGTTCGCTCTGGACGCCCTGTCACAGATAAAATCAGTGCCATCTTTAAGAAAGTTAAGCAAGATAAAAATATTAGTAGCTACGACATTGCTGAAAAACTGGATGTTTTACGTCAACAGTTTTACGTCATTTACGAAAGTCTGGGTACAAGAAAAAACTTGACATTTGAGTACCACATGATCTCACTGAGAGAAACCTAATGCAACGTGTTTTCATTTGCGATTCTTTATTAAAAAGTAAAAATCCGAACCATTTCCTTAAAAGTTGATTATAGGTAAAGTAAAATGGGTGTCTTACGATAAGAATGTGCGAAAAAGATCATGGTTGAAGCATGGACAAGCTCCGCCGACCGTGGCAAAGCCCGGCCTGACTCAGAACAAAGTGTATTATGTGTATGTTTGGATTGAAAAGGATTCGTCCACTATGAGCTTTTGCCACCGGGTAAAACTATCAATTCCGACCGATACTGTCAGCAACTGATGAGGTTAGATTAGGATCATGGGACTACCCACAAGATGGCAACAACTCATCGATCAAAACGGCACATACATATAAATAAATAAAAAATACGAAAATACTTTGATGTATAAAAGAATTATACTGCTAGTTTTTATTAACAAGGCATATAAGCTTAATTCCTAGCATATACGATTGAGTTTATACATAAAATAATAAAAATACTAAATAACATTCTTTTTTATTTACAAATGGTACAAATTACTTCTTACAAATTAATCATTAAAAGTATGATAGACTTTATGGTTCCATCTTGATTTTATACAAAACGCGTTTAGTTTCGTATTATCTGGCGTGGATAAGAATAAGATAAGCACGGTCGTGACTGAATTACTTGCCCAGACCAGAACATTAGATACTTGAAGGGATCGGTCACAGTTATCACTGCGTGGCACTCGACAGTCGGCCTTGAAGAACCTTGGTAAACACGATTTGTGAATAAACATGGATTTTGTGGCGAAAGATTCATTCCTAGCAGGTGATTAGTCTAAATGATTTATATCTACTGCTCATGCTTATCAACGTGATAACACGAGAACACGTCCTCTTTTTAAGTAAGTCAACCAGTATCCACACCTTTTCATCGAAACGCAGACCAGCATCTCGCTAATATTAGATGCGGTTAGTCCCACTTCTTCGATCTAACTACATTAGTTCTACGACCTTGGTTTCCCTTTATATCCTAATTAACATCAACAAGATACAATTGTAGCCAGGAGCGTACTAATGGTGAGGAGAGCCGCGTGAATACAGTAGCTGAGCTGACTAAGCATGATTTTGGCGTCCATCCAGATGTGATGCCCCAAAGCCCATCCTTAGCTATAACTGGTGCTCCAGGATCAGGCTGTGGAAAAAACATATGATTTTTATCAATAAAATCTAGATAGTTGTTTATCATTGATGCAATTCTTTATCATTTCTCATTAATTATTTATTGGTCCCCTAAAGATGTATTCCCTAAAGAGGGTTTTCGTGAAATACTGTCAGGTACAATTTTGACTTTTATGACGTTCTTGCGTTTATTTATCTTTGAAACTTTTATGCAACTAGGACAAACAATTTGAATAATGTAGTGTAATGTGTACTGCTTATAATATTATTAAGTAATAAATTACGCTCTAGAACTGTGCCTTGAGAAACTCTGCACAAAAACAATAATGATTACTCCAAAATGTTAACTTACCATACAGGGCGAATGATGGGATTCAATTGGTTCTAAGCATAGACTAGAATGTTCTAAAGTAACGTTATTGTTTCGCAAGATCTTCTGGCACGTGTCGAAGGGAATCAACTTCTGTGTTGAAATCCTCATACTATTCTGCTTAACTCGCTCCTTCGCTGATTGTGGAAGAACTTGGCCTTTCACCTAAACATAATGAAATTTATTAAAAATGAACATATTATGAGTAGATTAACAGTAAATTAGAAGAAGCTTATAGATATAGAACAGATTCCCTAAGTTAAGCTACGTATAAGATAGAGATTTATTTGGTAGTTACAGAATAAATACAGACAAAATGTAACTTTTAACATTCAAGCCAAATTTAATTTAAATTATTAGCAAAATGTTATTTTGTGACACTGATAAACAGTTAAATCATTATTTAAGTACATTTTTAACGTATGAATGGAAAAGCGGGGCGTTATCTATTCGCCTTGTATCATCCTTCCAAATAGTTTCTTAAAACAATACTAAAACCGATTTTATGCTCTAATACATGATAATACTTACAATCAATCTAGGCCAATACGTCGATAGAAACTTCGCACTAACAACTCTGCCTCCAACATTCGAGATGGTGATAGGAGCCACGAATTCGTTATATATAACGGGTACCGCCAGTTTTACCAGTGCAACGTCATAAGCAGGCTTGTTATGGACATAGGAAGGATGTATTTCGACCATTTTAATCGGTACCAGGACACCGCCTCTTTTGCAGTTTACGGAGCCCAGTCGCGCTTTGAATAATTTTATTGTTTCTCGAACGCTGAAAATTAAATTACTTTGTTATAACTACCTCTCTCAATTTTATACAACCTAATAATAACTTTTTTTCTTTTATAAACATAAGATATCACAAGTTCCTAATTTTGGGAATCAATCAGTGTTTCTTTCTATTCAATCAATCATTTCTATTTACTTAATAGCTGAATAAATAAATCAATGACGTAAACGTAACCCTTCAATAAATCATAACATTCGTGCGATACTTTGATCTTCTTGGTATTTTTCGCAAAAATTCAAAGCCACAGTATGGTTTGTTTTTTAAATAAATTATTGAAATTGCTTTATTAAGCTTGTCATTTGGTTCATGTCATGTGTTTATCTTTTTAAATTACCAAATTGCTTTACTTTTAATAAATATTAGAGAAATTTTATGTCTTGTGATACCGGGAATAATAATAATTTCTGTCTTTCTTTTCAAAGCAATGATATGTAGTAGCATCGTTTAGAATGCTTGCTTGTTGTTAGGCTCAAAAGTTACTTAAACTTACTTATAAAATTCGCCAGCAGAAGTCAGCACCCATTGTTTATCCACTAGGGCACCAGAAACGTAATGAGATGACTTCTTCTGTATTGACACTGAGAATGGATAGTTCACGTGTGGCTTTTTGCTGATCGTGTGATTCACTTCTTTTGATATACTGTTTTCCTTGTCGGTACATTCATTTGAGGTAGAATTAGTTACTGAAACTGAAATATATTTTTCAAATACTCTTATTCCAAAATTGGATGCATTATTATGTAGTATTTAGAAAATAGTACAGCACATGATAAAAATGTGTGTGTACAATTCACACACAGCAGAAGTGAGACTTCTGAAAAGTTGCCTTCGAGAGATTGAGGTTGTTAAAAAGTCTCAGGAATATTAGGATATATGTGTAAGTAAATGTATGATTTATTATCACCTATATTACATATATAATCTGTAATAAATTTCATCTCATTCTCTAGCCTACTTAAACCTATACATTTATGTTTTTGTTTCTTTATCATGACGCAATTTCGTTTCATCGAATTTCAAAACAACGAATCTCTTTAAAGGAAGCGTTCCTACCTGTAAGGACTAAGATGCAATACCTCATTTGGTTTGTTTACATTTTTGACTTGTCTGTTGAAAAGGTTCCATTATAAATGTATAAAATAAACAAACTACAGACAAAGAAAAGACTCTTGGTGGGGAAAGTGATAAAGTGTTATCTATATACACACAATTTTATCTGATTATATTAATATCAATTATTGTTAACAATATCACTATAGTAAGAGCGAAGGAAAACAACTGCCATAAATCTTTTGCAATACACAATAGATGCAACCTTGAAGATGGTGGAAACATTTGTGATTCGATCATTCGACTCTGGAGGCATCACCGCTACATCTATTCCTGGATAATAATAGAAGGTCTGAAGGTGTGGAAAGGAGATAAAACTATCAGAGGTGTCCCGATATTGTATTTATGGGTAGCAAAGTATTTGTAGCCAACAGATCTTATCTGAGATTAATTACAGATATCCATAAGTGTCAGTGGCTACTTGCTAACGGCAAGTAGATACTGCCACTCAAGGTCAGTTCACCTTGACTGACACCTTGACATCTGACTTTTTATCAGGTTGAAGTAGCGATCGAGCATACAGTCCACGTGATGGTATTTCGTGACTGCTGCTCGTGAACATCTGTAAGCAACTTCAAATAGAATAGGGGTTCTAAAGAGGACTAAGATGGTCGCCTCATATATGCTGCCAACCACACCCTTATACCGCAACGCAACACCTGATTAAAGATAAACATAGGTATGGCAATAATATCTTCGCGATTGAACTACACTGGTTCTAACGTGGTCGTTTGCTACCTTTATATCGTAAAAAAACCTTACTTCGGATTATAGCTATGACTTACCATAATACCTTTTAAATTTTGTATTTTATTATTATTATCATATTATTATTTATATTTTTACCTTTGTTTATATGTAGAGTATCGTTTTCCATTTCAGATATATCTTCAGAATCGATACGATTTTCGCTAGAACTCACGTTAAAGCCTTCGTAACTTTCTGAATTTAAAGAAGAATTATCTTGACCATCATATTCCGCAGACCCATCTTCATTGTATTCCGAAATAACTTCTTTAAAATTCACTATACTGATTAATACAAATATTTTAAATATAACAAAATCCATAGCTACAAATATTTTAAGAAATTAAGATAGAAAATATAAAATATATTTATAAATTAATTTGATTTTTGTAGTAGAACTAAAATTTACTTTTCCATTTGTCTGAGGTGTTGTGAAGATTGTAATACAATCATAACGAAACAGGTGTTAAATACTATTGTAGAGGCAAAAGGTATGAGACTCGTGTTTCAAAAAAGAAGTGTTACAAAAAAGATGATTTTGTAAGAACAATTGGTGCAGATTAAGCACATCTGTGGTTACAATGTAATGGTGTTTTGATCATTTTGCAGTCACCTATTATCTGCCTATTCATACATTGACGACATGTTAACCGAATTGTGTAGTTCCTGTTGGCTATACTGATTTTTACCACTTCGCCAGCTTTTTGTAGCAAACTCCAGAAACCGAGCTGGGAAAGAAAACTACGAGCTAGAAGAAAGAGACGGTGTTGGTCGCCATTGACGGTGTCCTAGAATTTCCGCCTTCACTAAAAAAAGATAAGTTGGTTGCAGAACCAGGTATTGTCGGAGTCCTAACCCTCCGACTCTTGCTAACAGCTTGCGACCTATGCTAGAAATAATATACCGCGACATATTAGGCAAGAGTCTGAAGATTTACGTTTTAAGTAAGTGCTTAACGATACACATCTTACTCATTTTCCCATACGTATAGACATACTTCTAAATTTTTATCACCTTGCATCTGTTTCTGTTTTATTTGCATCGAATGCTTTTCCAAGTAAACGAGATATCACTTAATCATGATCGATTTCATCATAAATTCTTTATTGCCCTTTTTCTGGATTTTCGCTCCGAACGAGAAAGCCATAATAAAGGACTTATAAGAAAACCCTAACCCGAGGCCACGAAACTTTCGGTTGCTGTTGCAAGCCTCAGTGTTGAACGCATTTTAGCAAAATTCGCTACAATAAATTTGGTGGCCTATAAGATCTGGCACAGCGGTGACGTAATTCTTGCCACCCGAAGCCAAGGTTGAATTCGCCGTTTAGGAAAAAAAAGACATCTTAATTGACGACCAAAACAGGAGCCGAATCTAAATAGTTTTAACACCCGTATCATGACCCTCTGCCTCCACCAAAACATCTAAAATCTTCCGTTTTACAAGCAGGGGCTTTTGTACATCTGAAACTAGGTTGTAATAAGAACTCAAGTACTATATGAAATTGTAAAAACAACTTTGTTTCGTTTATTACATCATTGTTTTCTCAAACACACCTTCCAACAAAGCTGTTTTCTTTCACGAGCAAAACTAGAGATGAGATTGTGCTATGTGAGAACTTAACTATTGCATGTGATGTTTAGATGAAAGTATGATGGATTTTCTAACACATTTAGTCAATTTCTTAATTATTTACCTTTACTTTAATCTTCGGTTAATAGCAGAAAGTGGTAAGTAATTATGTATTATCTGTTTATAATTAAACATCCCACGATTTATTGGTCCTACGTGTTAATCCTCCATAAATTGCAATTGATTATAATTATCATTTTGAATAATATGTTATTAAGAGTAATTTCAAGTATTTAGTTCCATTGTGCGATTTTTTTTCAGACTGAAGTAGCAATCAAGCAAGCAGACCATAATTATGATGGTAAGTGGTTACTGCCGCCCATGGACATCTAAAGCAATTTCATACATAACAAGGGTTCTATATGAAGTCCATCATAAATACGTGTTTTCCTTTTCTAAACAGCCTTTTTTCCTTTTTATTAGCGACAACAACAGTTCACACAGATTTAGAATGTGAATTCCCACCGAAAATGGAGGAAGATCTTACGCACGTCAGAAGAAAAAGGCTGACCACTGAAACGGGGCTGGTCTGCTTAGAAGACTATCCGTATACCGTATCTGTCAGGTATGTCAAAATATCAGGCCTTTAACACACATAAGCCGTATTTCACAAGCAGTTACTATGTCTGATCACTAACAGATCCTGGATATACTCTTCACATAAAAAATACGGTTGGATTTAAGTACTTGTTCGGTGAGGGGGAAGGGGGTCCTTAGACAATCCCTGATCATTTAAAATAACCACATACATATAGTGGGTGCTATACCCACCATTAGACAAATCTCGTTTTTTATTTGGAGGAATAGGCGAGAAAGAATAAAATTACGTGAATCGTACAATCACAAGCATCGTACCTACGCGGGCGTGAATATGGGTAATCCATGTATTAGTTAACTGAGTTTCAAATGTTTGTAAGTAAGTACCACAAAGTAGCCACATAAAATGTTCATTAATACATCTATTTCTCAGGTTACATGGAAAACATTGGTGTGGTGGAGCTATAGTTGGGAATCACTGGGTATTGAGCGCAGCGCAGTGCTTTGACTAGTAAGTGCAGTATTTTTATAGCTGTTTCTTACCAAGAGACAGACAAGTCACCCTATGGAAGACTAATATTATCGCGGAATAATCCTTACTTAATATTATAAATGTGAATGTAAGTTTGTTTGTTACGCTTTCACACCAAAACTCCTTAACCGATTATCATGAAACTTTGCACGCATATTCTGAGAGGTAAATAAAAAAACATAGGATACTTTTTATTAAAAATATATTTACGTATTTAAAAATAAATATTTATTTCTAATCCAGTTACATTTTTCAACTAAACTTATGTCTGGCAAAAATATCAATGTTACAGCGTTTCAAACGAAGAAGTATCGATACGGATGGGCTCAGTGTTCAGAGACTTCGGTGGCAGAATACTCGCCGTCGTGGATATCAGGAGGCATCCTGACTACAGGATGGACCAGTACTATCCTGAACATAACCTTGCAATGGTGAAGGTAAGTAACGTTTAGAAATAATAGGTGTAGTCAATACCGTCTTTATCAGAAGGACACACGGGGCCAGTGCCCAGGGCACCCATCCTCAGAGGGCCCCGAAGGACAGACTATTTCTCTCACAAAGATTTGGGGGCGCCAAAACAAGATTTGACAATCAAGTTAGATATCGTCGTTTTTTTTTGGTCGTCAAGTTAGATATTGTCGTATTTTTTTGGTCGTAAGATTAGATATTGTCGTTTTTTTTGGTCGTCAAGTTAGATATTTTCGGTTTTGTTTTGGTTAGATATTGTCGTTTTTTTGTTTTGCCAACTAAAATTTTTATTCCTTTTCTAAAAGGGCCCCAAATTCTTGTGTGCCCAGGTCTAAGACTGCCCTGGGTATAGTAATACTACGCTAAGAGGTGGTAGAAGAAGCGCAGTTCAATATTACCCCAACGCACCTTATATGAGACTCCTAACAATGATTGCAGCAAAATCTATATGAATGCAGCAATATTTCTATATGAGTGAAAATTTTTATTTTTAGGTGAATATGCAAATATCATTCAGCCCTCGAACACAGATCGTGGCGCTTGCGTCCGCTGATTCCGATCTACCTCTGAAGTTTGGAGAAGTTATCGTAACCGGATATGGCTCGGTAGTAAGTTATCCTATCGCTAAGGCATTTTATGTCTCTTACAACTAGGGGCATGGACTCCATTACACTACACAAATAGCAGGTGATAGAACCAGTATAAGTCGGTAGTCGGGGAAGTACCACCACCGCGTACCACCCCACGTACCACCACAACCTATTTCTAGCGTGAAGCAGTTCTTGCGTTTCGGTGGAAGGGTATGGTTGCCGGCTGACTTTTATATGAGGCGACCACCTCAGTCCTCGGGAGCAGCAACGGATCTGTGATAGACTTCATATAGAACCCCTGTTCTATATGAAGTTGCTTACAAATGTCCATGAGCGGCAGTAACC
>DWNE01010253.1:0-10441 GCA_018249875.1 Cecropterus toxeus
TCGGGATCTCCAAAGGAACGCAACCAGAGTCCTCTGGGCGCGTTGCCCCATCGGGCTCCACCCAGGTAAGCGGCTGGGCTCACCGCACCGTCTGGTCTTTACGGCGATATGCGACCACACATACTGCAGTCCTTCGCGGGGACGCCTGCTGGACGGTTCGAGCTCCCACTCTTGCCGCCCCCCTGCCGCAACCCCGGAAGCCCCTTTTAATCGCCTCGTACGACAGGCAGGCGATACCTATTCTGATCCCGGAACTACAGGGATGATATAGTTTATGGCCTAGACTATCACATAAGATATTTCTTTTTGTTGTAAACATGACCAATGCGGGCGGAGCTATGGAAATAAGCTAGTACCTATGTAGTTTTACAACCAGTCTCTTGAGGTGTTTTCTATAAGTTTATTAATATTTTCTTGTACATATGTTTTATCAGTATCTATTTAGGTTTAGGTTCTATCTAAAGTCGGATACAAACGTGTTACTTTTCAAAAATAACAGTTGTTTTTAAATTAAAATAAAGCAATTCCGTTTTCAAATTTGTAAACTTTTGTAATTCAGAATAATTATTTCTGTTTAATAATTTTTAAGGAAGTTTGTTAAAATAACTGAAGTTAAAATTTATTTGATACATAAAAGTAGATATCCAATACTAAATTATATTAAAAACTATTTCGCTTGTGATTTATACCATACCAAGTCTTAAAGTACAATCCAGTAATTATGAGTAACGTAGAAATGATAGTTTCATTAAACTGCACTCAACTGCGCTTACGCCTGTTTCAATTAATGCTTAATTGTGTGTGTGAATTATAATTATTTATCATTTTACTATTAGCATTAAATTAGTTTGAATGAAAAGTGTAGCATATCTTATGAAATATGTTTTATTCGGTTTATTTTCATATACCGATGAGCTATCTTGTTGGATAGGTAATATGGGACGACGAACGTGGCGGGGCAGTCAACATACCGGTCTGACGCGCAGTGGGTCCCGTGTTCGATTCCCGGCCAAACAGAAATATGAATAAATAGTTTAGATTACTGTTCTAAATCTGGGTGTTTGTGTATACGTGTTGTGTGCCCATGGCACTCACGACAAAGGAGAAAATCCTAGTGTGGGGCTAAGAGTGTAGACAGCATGTTTTTCTTTTAAACTTAGAGATAGAACTCCTCAGAGATAGTAACGTATCTGTGGCTAACCTCATGTAAAACTCTGATCTTATTTGGGGTTGATAACGGATGTCCATAGGCGGCAGTGGCCATTTACCATCAGCTGGACTGCATAAAAATGGAAACTGATAGGAGTAACTTGTAATATACAAAAGTTGTTTTTTACTCACACTTTTTTTCCGGGAATATTAACTATTATTATTTCTTGTTGAGGTTGCAAATCTTTATAAATTTATTGTTTATGTACTGTCAGCTGTGACCCGGAAAATCCTAAAAAATTACCATTTGTGTTATATGATGAATGCAAGTCTGTGTAACTTTTTACAGGAATAGTGGTATAGTTATCGTAGTTAAAAGAGACGTAAGGTAAGCAGTGAATTTATAAGGGCTTTTCATAGGTTACTATGGCAGATGGTCTAGGTACATATATGGTATTTACATCAAAATTATCAAAAAAACTACCTAATTCAAAATAAAAAAAATAAAAAAAAAAAAAACGCCTTCTACACTCATAGCCCCACACTAGGATTTTCTCCTGTGTCGTGGGTGCCATGGACACACAAACACGAATACACAAACACCCAGACCCAGAACAGAAATCTAAACTCATAATTCATATTTCTGTCTGGCCGGGAATCGAACCCGGGACCTATTGCGCGTTAGATCGGTATGGTGACCGCTCGACCACGCGGGTCGTCGTCATCAAATGGTCGCAAATATCATATTACTCAGGAAAAATGTGGAATTACGGTTTTTAAAGCCAAAATTTTATTTTTAAATTTTATTTCTATGCGCATGCGTTGCTGCGAGGTTGAGTTAGTATGTGAACGTTCATCGGGCAATGTTTCCTACATTTACGAGCGGAGGAAAGTGACAACTAGTGACGAGTGGTTTTGTATGGAGGCTGTTTTACGATCTTTTCTATTGCGGTGTGTTGTTAGGTTTCTACGCATGCGAATTGCATTCAGTCCTTTGTGTTACATTGTCACAATCTCCGCGGTTTCGTGTACAATAACTAATGTTTAAACTTTAGGGCCCTGGAAAGGCCTAGACTTATGTAACTGTCTTAGTTATTGTTTAGAAATGTTGGACCTGAATACAAAATATGAGGTCTGACTTTATGCCTTACTACGGTTATGCAGTCGTATTAATAAATAAATTCTTCAATCGTTAACACCGTGCACATCTTACTCTGAGTATATTTCAGTCTAGATAGCCTAGAGTAAATCTATTTAGGAAGAGTTTTGATTCTTGATTACAAATGTATGACAAAATTCTATTTGTTTGTGATTAAAAAAAATTAATGATGAAGGTTTATTGTCATTTATTTGTTACATTTTCTGAAGTTGCGTTGATTAATATTCATTGTCACCTAACTTCTTCAATCTGCATTAGAGTAACGTGGTGAAGTTTATTTCAGTCCTTCCTCGGTTTCAGATACAAACTTATTTTTCAAAATAACAATAGTTGGCGTCATGTTTTTAGCAAACACAAGAGATTAGAAAATATTTGCTTTTAATAATATACAAAATACTCTTTACAATAAACTAAAGCATCGAAATACAATCAAGCTAGTTCATCAAATCATGTCAAGAGAGAAATGAGTTTTAACAAAGGAACGTTAATGTGGTCGTTCAAATTAACTCATCTGTCACTAAAATGTTGAAAATTTTGACATGACACGTCAACAACGCGAGCATGCCTCGAGGATGACAGCTCGAAAAAATGGCGGCCACGTCCGGTTCATGATTTAAGATGGCTCGTGAGGTCACTTTGTAATCATTTAAATTGGAACAAGAATACGTGAGGTCCGATGTAAAACAGTGTTTGTTGATTTATAGGTGTTTTGTTGATTTATTAGAATTAACGGATGTGATTGATTAAGATTTATTTATTCTTATATTGTTATTTATATTTGAGGCCTGATCGGAAACGTTTATGTTGACTTACAATTTCAACTTTTTATTAGTTCTTGCAATTTTATTCTGTTTAACACAGAATCATTTTGCATTTCATCACATTTACAAAATGATTATAATATTGAAAAAAATATTTAATATAATATCATTACCTTGCAGCAATAAATTGTATATACATTTATATATTTACAAAACACATTGAAGCTTATATCTAAATTTGTAATTAGAACTGTAGTTTATTGCATATATAAAAAAGTCATAGATATACCCACAATTATTTACACATTTTTTATGCATTACAAAAATAAAAATCACTCATACTTTTGACCTGCAAGCGATTAGAAATCTAAATCATGTTACAACCATATCTTCCTCATCAATGCCATTCGTTTCGAAACGAGATGAAGTTAACTGACACAGTGATCTGGCCAAATCAATCAACGCTAATATTATGTGCATATCTAATTTGATAGATGTAATTCGTTAATTGCGCTCAGTGAAAAAACTTATACGTTAGAGCACATTCACACTTCGTGTACAATAGTTTACGATAGTTAAATTTACACTTTACTGTCAATTTACAGATGATTAATTGGACAAAGCTGATCTGAAATATAAGATTTTTGACAAGAATTGCATATTAAGTAAAGTATAGGGAATGTTAATTTTAAAAATATTATATTATTATTAGAAACGATAAATAAATAAATAAATAAATATTCGCATTTATAATATTATTAAAATTAAAATTTTCTTTACTTAGTTTGTGGGGATATATGAGTATTTTGTTGCTCTTTCACGCAAAAACTACTCGTCGGATTAGTCTGAAATTTAGCACACATATAGTTTATAATCTATATTAATACATTTAATAATTATTACCTTGATAGAAGTAACCAAAGTGAGCAATGCTGCGGAATAACCTAGTATAGTATTTTGCCTGTATCTTGTAATTTATATCATATACGGTACAATATTGTGCAGTTATCGTGGTTTATACATTTCAAAGCAATATATATTTTTTAAATAAAAGTACCAATACAATGAAATGCACCTCATGGGAAGTGGCACTCGTAATTATGGGTAAATTATTAACTCTACATATAATTACAGTAAAGTTTCTACTGAATTTGGATACAAATCTAATTAAATTCACATATTCATACTGCGGTATTTTGCTTGTATATGAAGTACAGGTTAAAAAAATATTTGTATATATCCCTTATTTAAAAATCTAGTTATACACAATACGGGATGTATTTATTTAAATTAAAAAAACATTCAATTTTATCAACAAAAGAATTTGAGGCCGTGGAAACAATAAAAAAAGAACTAAAATAATTACTTCAATTTACAAATTAAAAAATAATAAAAAACCACACTATATAAACATTTGGCTAAGCCCAACACTAAACAAATGTATGAGGTCTGTAAGTTCAAACTCCGGGTCACACCGATACGTCACGTGTCGACCTCTGACGGAACACGTCACTGAGGCGTCACGTCAAACCATCGTGTGAACATTTCCAGTGCAACGCCTCTGGCGGTGATTTAATTTAAATTTGGAGCGAGCTATTCGAAATAGGAATAATTAGTTTTCGGTTCTTAGTATTACTGGCATGTTTAACTAATAAGCTTTTAAGACTAAGTAGGTGCGGTTATATTTTGCATAACATATTTAACTAAAGTTGTAGGACAAGATGGATTGAATTGCGTTGATGTCTTTTGTTAAGACAAAAAGTAGTAAGGTTTTGAACTAGATTAATTAAAAAGGCACAAATATATATGGTATAGATATTTAACTGTTTGCTGGAGTGTCGCTTCCCACAGCTGAAGAAAGTCTGGGAGCCACTTCACCGCTGCTCCAATGCTTAGTAAAAAAATGCTTAGGTTAGTGGTAAACTCGTGTCAGATATTTTCGAAGAATAGCTAAGACCTCTAATAAGATTAAAAAGCTTAATTCTGAGATAGTAACTGAAACTGACGGCTTGACGTATCCTTCAAAGCAAGAAAGTGCGCGAAATTTAGGCACGAGGGGTCACCTACCCGTTTCTCGACGGCATCCAATGTTACTCAATTTTGTAGGCCGATGGCAATCTTCAAAATCTGCAAGTTTAAACGCGCATCTTCTAAAAGCTGTACTTAATTTAAAAACAGACGTTTAAATTCATGTTTACCAATCATTTTTTGTGCAGACTTGCGTTTTCAAGTTACGGAAAACATACAAGATAAACATACTTGCAGGTATGACAATAAATCATACGATTATTATAATTCTTATATCATCACAGCCTATACCATAACATCAATTGCACCATAAGAATAACTAAACAAGCCCTTTGACCCGCCCGTCTACATTACCGAGTTTCGAATTAATTTGCATCTCATGTGGTTCCGGATAAGCCATATTATGTACAGCTTTATTGATATGGAATTCCCATGAAAATACTTACGACACTTTACGAGACGTTTTTCATATAAAATCACGGGATTATCTACAATCAAGCCGGCTGGTGTCATGTTACAATAAAAGTTTAAGGCTGTTTACACACTGTTTACACACTGACACGGGAGGCTTTGAATACATCACAAAATGGCCATATACTATTTTAAAAACTGATTATATAAATTTTCGTTGCTTACAAGAATATTTGGAGGAAATATTTTTATACATATTTTTGTATAAAAATGTAATATAAGCAGTATTTTTACTATCTTTTCAAATATTGTAAATATCACAAATATATTAAATATTGATATTTGTGTGATGAACTATATGTTACAATTAGAAAAACTACAAGCCTTAAGTACTATGCATGTTAAGTACACAGAACCACCTCCTTTTCCAAGTTGGTTAAAAACTATGTATTTCTTAAGCCCAATGTAAGTGGGTTTTCTTCTAATGGATAATACAAAGGCCTTTATCAAGTCTTTGTCGATTTTGAAAGCGTGCAGCTTACGTGTTAAATTGAAATGATAACTTCCTTATAAGCTTTCATAACCGTTCAAGTGAAACTATTTAATTGTACTGTTAATAGTCATTCAAAATCTTCATTATAATTAAATAACGCAATAAAATTTAATTATCAAGTTTTCTGAGTCGCCGCGTTGTAGAAGACCTAAATCAAAGGTGGAGATCTGCGTATTTCTCAATTCAATTTACATAGATATTATTTTATTGCTTCAGGTCGAGATTTGATCAAATATTAACTATGGCCCCGACATCACGAATGCCATTGTAAATAAGCTACCGAATAAGAAACCACGAAGCAAATATGCTCATTAATTTTGTTATTTAAACATATTATACACCTTACGTATACGTTCTCGTTTAACGATATTTTTTTAACAATCGTGTAGTTGCTGTTGGCCATACTAGCCTTTACAGCTTCACCGGGTTTTTTGAGGTGAGCTTGAAGCTCAAGCCGAGACAAGAAGACGCTGGAAGGGGCTTCGGTCTTTGTTGCCGGGTTCTTAGACCTTCTTCCTTCACTAGAGGGAAGGACGGTTGCGAACCCAAATAATGCGGAGTCCTGCCCTTCCGCCTTTGTTTAATGGGGTGGTCATTTAACGATCGGCAAAGTAATGATTTTTATTATTTATCTACATATATATCTTATTTGAATATGTCTGCAGATTTAGTTAATACATTAATTATGGTTTAAAGGGTTTTAATAATGAAAACACAGTTAACAATAATTAAAAAAATAACTATCATAATATCGTATTCTATACCCAAAGCTCTACGCTAAATTTCGCTCATTCAAGAGTTACGAAATAAATACATGGAAACCTAATATGTTCATCACTTATATGTATAAGTGGCCAACATATTAATCCTCGGGAGAAGCAAAGTATCTGTGATCGAGAGATAGACGACAGATACAGTTTGATACTTAAATCTGTTACAAAAAATTATTTATGTTTAGAATTAAACCCAGAACCAGCTACGTGGCAGAGAGCTAAGATAACTACTGCGCTGCGGTCGTTATTTTATTTAAATAATAAGTAAGTATGTCATCTGACATCACCGCGTGTAAATACGCTACCGGATGGGAAAATATCACGTACCTACACTCAAGTTACTTATCAAGTCACTAACCAACTTCACGGTTAATTAAGTTTTAACTTATTTGTTTTAAATGTTAGTAGAGAATTCTTGGTTTGTTTTAACGAATTGTTTTTGGGTTGCGCCTTTAGTAAAAAATGCAAAAATCTTTAAAAAAACATATAACGTAATGAGTGTTGTGTACAAGGTTTGATTCGGGGTTAAGCGAAAACGAATATCTATTTTATGATTTTGAGTCAGTAGTACATACTAGTAGTATAATATGAAAAGTATAAATAAAGTAGACGCATTGAGTTCACAAGGTTTTCTGGTAACCAAATAAATTATATTGATTAACTATCTTATACTCTAATGATAAGAAAATATTTAGAAAAAATGTTATTTTCAGTTTTTCCGTCTCATTTTTGTACTTCGGGGAACAATTAAAGATTTTCAGGAATACTCTTATAATTTATTCACAATTTACAAGTTACTAATTAAGTTTACAGCTAAATCCACAATTAAATGAAATTAACTCAATAGAATAAATAAGCCTCACATACCTGATGGAATGCCTTTTATTAGTATGGGCTATTTTAGAATTAGTACTAATAATATGAGCACTTATATCAAAACAGAAGTACGTCGGAAATTGTTAGAGAAGTCGAGACACAATAAACGTATAGTTGACTAATTTAAGGTAAAAGCTCCAATCTAAGAACATGCAAAGCTCAACAGAACTATAAAAGTGAGCATTTAACAGGAGAGGTGAAATGCCATCACTTGTCGCTGACCGCAGGCACACCCTGCTGTAAAAACCTTAGACGTAACTTTCTACTTTGTTCGAAATTTGTGGTGCAAGTCACGAGATTAGCGGCTTAATAATTTGTTATTTTTGAAATATTTTTATTGAACGTTCTGTCTGAGTTAAATTCTGAATTCTAATGAAAAGGTTGTTGATTTGTTTAAAAGTGCTTCTAAAATATCCATAACGTGATTAGTACAGCATTTTTTATATTAAAAATGTATAAAATAAATAAGTTTTTAGTAACGTTATTTGATTATTTTTTTTCAATCTCTTATATCTCTTAAATCCCTTATATTCGATTTGATTTGAGTAAGGAAGACATTATTAAACTAATCAAAAAATATCATAAAAAAGGTGTAAGTACGCAAAACTTCAGGTGAATTGATTGTGAGTTGATCCCAATAATAATCTAAAACGCAGTTTGATAAGATCACTTTCAAATACATACACTTTTTTGTATATACTTGCCATGTTAGTTTACATAGCAAATTACAAAATTGTTACGTAATACGTAATTTATAATTTAGCTAATTAACAAATAAGTTAAATTGTTAGATGGTTATATATTTAAATTATTGCGCTGAAGAATCATTCTAACTAGATTAATATAAACCAAAAGCGGTATCTTTTAACTTTAAAATTAATTCTACTGTTTTGACTCTGATTTAGTTCATAAAACATGTTATTATAAACTTACCTATTTTATTAAACCTTAGTGATGTATGTTTTAATTTGAATTTAACCTGTTAATTTTACTATTAACAATAAACTGTGACTACAAAATGTTTTAATTAAATTTTGTAGTAAATATCATTTAAGGAAAGTATGACACAAAACAACATCTCATGACTTGGACCACACGACGTTATTACATAAATACCGTGTAGCCGAAGAGGCTTCGAGTTCTGTTGTTTAATTATAGATGTTGCACTTTAGTTTCTTTAAATTAATATTCGATGTGGCACCTCACATCGAATATTAATTTTTGTGTAATTCGATCTGAGATCATTGACGAAGTAGAGTTAATAGTACCTAATGTGTTAATTTGATAAATACGCAAGCTAAAAGAATTAAAGATTTTAGTTCTTAAACAATCTTGTATTGTTATTTTTCTAGTTACTTTATGAAGGTAAAACCTCTATGATTCAAACCTGGAGGTACCAAAACCACACCTATTTCTGCCTAAGCAAACTAGACCTAGACCTAAACCAGTGCTTTTTTTTTAAACCATTTTCTACACTCATAGCCCCACACTTGGATTTTCTGCTGTGTCTTGGGTGCCATGGACACACACAGTCGAATATACAAACACCCAGACCCAGAACAGAAATCTAAACTCATCATTCATATCCTGTCTGGCCAGGGATCGAACCCAGGACCCACTGCGCGTCAGACCGGTATGGTGACCACTCCGCCACGCGAGTCGTCATAGTGCTAAGCAAACGCTCCTTTATTCTGGATAGAGGACAACACTTTTCAATCCAGAATAAAGAAGACATATTTTGTATGAAGCGATCTAACTTAGTCCGCATTGGTAGCAACACATGTGTGGCTAACCGCAGGTTACACTTAAATTTTATCTAAGCATCTATGGACAGTAGTGGCCACTTACCATCAGACGTTCGTTTGTTTCTTCTGTATTATAAAAAATGTTTCATGTAATCAAATTATTATTTCTTCCAATTTACATAATTGTAAAGCAAATAAAATATGAAAAATAAAATGTTATAATCACGAAAGAAGTCTATTTCGTAGTCGGTGATTCAGTTTTCGTAACAAACGTGCCCTATATAATATTATAAGGATTAAAAAAAAACTTAATGGATCGTTTTTTTTTTAATATCTGTAACTTTTCATTCAAAATATTTTTTTTCCTACAATATTGTGATCAAATTTGGTTTTTGCTTCTACAAACCTATAATAGAATGTATTTGATTATAAACTATAATCACTTTCAGATAACAAAGTGCTCTTAGACAAAACGTAACTAGATTTTGCAAAAATTAGGCCGCTGGAAGTAAATTTTTGTCTCATGTTTACGTTTTAGAGCTTATAAAAGTTTTTAAAAATGTTTTTCTATTTTATAATAATATCTGAGATCAATTGCTTAATTAATATGAAGTATAGAAATAGCCAATAATAAAGTTATATCATAGTTAATGTCTTCATATAATTTTTATTCGTCATAATTAATGTATATCATCAAACAACGTAACAACATGTATGTTTGCCGGCGATGCATTGGCGACTCCTTTGGTATTGCAAATGTTCATAGGCGAGGATGACTTTCCATCAGGTAACCCGTCTGCTTTACAGTTAAGTTTAAGTATAAAAAATGCATAGTAAGTAACATATAACATAAACATTTTAAACAAATTACAGATTTTCAGGTATTAATACTACTTGAAAACATTAAAGTACTTTGGAATTTTTTAAGCGCCTTTGTTAAATTTAAATGAAAAAAAGTCAAATACACTTATTGAAGTTTAATATCC
>DWNE01010254.1:0-10441 GCA_018249875.1 Cecropterus toxeus
GAAAATTATTTTCTACTTTTTAGTTCAGTTAGCAATAAAAGCGTGTTTTTTTAGTTTTTTAAACTATTATTTTTTTTAAATAAAAAGAGAACGCTAAAAATAAAAAAAACTTATGGTTTATACGAGGTTAACATTTAATTTTCTATCCGAAAGGTCCTTATAACTTTTTTATACCTCCAACGGATAGCGAGTAAAACCTATTTTTTTTGTCAGCAAGCACGGATACTTCAGCTAGTACTTACATAATTTGAATAAAATATTAACATAACCAAATAACCTTTCATCATGTAACATCATATTCCCAGAATATTAATTAAGTTAAAATGAAGAGGGCCCCGCCCTACAATATGTTTGACAAACAGAACGAAGGACTCGTGCGAACGAGTTAATCACGCTACTACGTTAGAATACAGAAAACGTACAGATGGAAACTGTAATATATGTAATATAAAATGTATATAATAAATCCAAAGCAGTTTAAACAGATTAAAACAGATTAAAAGAAAAAATGCACTAAGCTTTAAAATAACACAGAAAACATGCCACTTTTACTGGCTTCGCGTTGGAATTCCACGTGTTCTATCTGTGTTTACTTTTATAATCTATGGCGATATGGCGAATATTATACTGGTTTCACACCTATGCCAAAATTATAATGTTTAGGACAAGCCTTTAAATGACATAATTTCGAAGATCAGGAATCCCTTATTTTAATAACCATGGGGAATACCTTATTTCATCGTCAACCCATTATTGTTTAGTAAGGGTTTTCTCCCAGAATGAGAGAGATTTAGGCCATAGTCTACCACGCTGGCCAAGTGCGAATAGGACAGACTTGCTACACCTTTAAGAACTTTTTAAGAACTCTTAGGTGTGTAGGTTACCTCAAGAACTTTTCCTAACACGCACATAATTTTATAAAAATCTGTGGTGCGTACCTGGGTTGAGAGCCGAATTCCAACCTAGGCTATCACTGATTCCTTACTTATATGTAATCAATATAGCATTAAGCCTGGATATTTCGCGCGAATCATCGCGCTCAATCATTGCCTCACCTGAAAATATCGTTTGCATGGATTTTGACCGGATAAACTAAACGTGCTCAAGTGGGAGGACAGAAGAAGTAGGGTTTTCAACGGTCACACTTATCCGTTGTCCAAAACACTTGTTAGCTTTGCTACTTGATATTCAGTTAGTAGCGACCGAGGAAGATTTTGTTCTCATTTTATTCGTTTAGTTCCTTGACATAAAATAGGCCGGTCTGATGTTGATATCAACACCTAGAATGATATATTCGAAAATTCTTTTTTGTATAAAAATATAAGTAATATATTAGTACCTACTCATTTTAATAGCTATACACGATCTTTACTAATAAAATCTCCACGAATACGCATTGAAGCAACGTAGTGAAGTACATTCAAGGTCTCCTCAAAGCGCAGGATATCCTCATGACACAGGTCAATCTTGGGATATAAAAGTAGTAGTAGTAATAGTTAGTTATAGTAGTAGTAATAGTTGTTGTCATCCAATAAATCTAGTATTAAATGGAAATCTACATAAATCATAACAGTTTATTGTGCCTTTAAATATTTGGTAATTTTCATGACCAATTGAACCCGTCCATAGTGGTCTAGCATGGAATCTAAATATTACTTTTAATTTTGTATAGCCAATGATATGTGAGATCGCAAACGAAATAACATAGATTGATAGATCCTATGATAATCTTATTAAGCCAATGTAGAGGATAATCATCCCCGTAGAGAAGCAAAAATCAGTGCATTTTTTTATAAATATGAAGTAGCATACGAGCAAGCAGCCCACCTGATGGTAAGTCGTTACTGCGGCCCATGGACATTTGTAAGCAACTTCATATAGAACAGGGGTTCTATCTGAAGTCGACCACAGATGCGTTGCATCTCCCGAGGACTGAGATGGTCGCCTTATATAAAAGTGAGCCGGCAACCAAAATAAAATTATGAATCAAGTTATTTAAAGAAGTATAGAAGAAATGTTATCCTCACATCATCAGTTCCACAACAACCGAGTTCACGAACCGGTCGAGGGTTAAGTCGGAAGCTTGTAATGCAATGTTGGACGCGTGAAGTGGCAGATTATGTCAGGCGCTGGCTGAGTTATAAGCCACATGGAGCGGTTCACTGCACGCATTACGGTCTCGTAAATATGTCACAGATTTACAGCCATTTTACGGTTGAAGTGATGAGGCTATTTGGCATTGTTTATTACGCTTTACTGTATTACGTGTACGGGTGTACCAGCGTAGCCTTTAGAAGAAGACTGAGCTACTGTTAGTCTGTTAGCTGTCTGTGTTGGACAATACGCGTGACTCTTATAGGGTTTGATTGCAAATGGTCTTACTTTATGTAACCTACATAAAATATTGTTTTCTAACTTCACACACTTTTTTTTTTGTCCTCTTTAATTTTAACATAATTTCATGCATAAGTTATAGCGAAGAGATAACTGCATTAGTCGTAGTCGTCCAATAATAATCCAGTAGACTGCAATAAAGGGTATTCTAATTCATACATTAAATTAATAAAATTAATGTTCGTGTAATAACAATTTGATTATAGTTATATGAATGATTGCTTATAGGAGGCCCTATTTTTTGTTAAATCCGCAGAGTGCAAACTACGTCATACAGCAACAGTACTGTATAGCAGAAATAGGACTAAACTGTCATTAACGGTACTATGTTCCAATTTTGTCCTTAAGTGCAAAAATTTAAGATTCGTAGCATGCGTAGCGCGTGAGATTGTAGGTAATGAGTATGGGCTGCAAAGGCTACTAATATTGAACAGCGATTTAGCTTTCAAACAATTGAAATTGCAAGGATGACGCTGAAAATGTGTAAAATGTTAATATCCACCAGCCCCTGGATGTTCAATTCCTGTCGTACGACGACGCTTCCTTTGCCTCACGTTAGATGAAGGATATACAGGATGCAATTTAAACAAATCCAATGATCGGTTGCACAACAAGTTTGAGGTTTTAAGTAACGTTTGCCGCGTGAAACGTAGTGAAGTGGTAAATCATGTTAAGGTTTGAGACGCTTATGGGCTGCATGCTGTATAGAACAGATAAGTTCTCTCATTGCTTTCAGAATGTTATAAGTGTTCTTACATGTACTATGCCTCTATGTAATATGCCTCTATCCCTTAAACAGTGCGTTAGGGCGTACTAAGTACTAACATTGTAACAAAAAGTACCGGCTTTTTTGACGTATTGTTGAAGCTTACTAGAATATAAAAAATAGCGCTTTCTACACTAGAATTTGACTGTTTCGTGATTGGCATGATCACACACAAAGCCGAATAATCAAACACCAAATCCAGAACAGAAGCCTTAATTCATAAAATCTGTCTAGCCGGGGATAGAACTTGGAATCCTCTAAGCGTCAGACCGGTATGGTGATCGCTCTGCCACGACATTTGACGATAAAAAATGAAGACAAGGCCTAAACAGATCCTTTAATTACAAGACTACTTCCTGTAAATACATTCACCTGATATTGACTATATTCTTCAACATCAAGATGCTACTATTAAGAACTCGGTATGAGATTCTTCAATGGCGTTGATGGACTGGTTGAGTGATTGGTCGGAGGTTCATAATGCGTCTGAGGTACTGTGAAGCGGATGAACCGTTGTCATCTGAGGTACCTGAAAGCGTTTCCCTCACATCGGTTACATAGACAGGAAATTAATTCGTATCCCACAAACGTTATTAAAAAAACGTATGAGAGGATAAGTTTTACTACTAGAATAAGCTGGTAGCAATAGCGGCTAAAAACTTAACGAAATGTGTACATATATGTATATTGTACATGACAGTGGTCTCCATCTAAAATTGGCACCCAATATAATGACATTTCCGTGTATTTGTGTCACGCAAATAAAGAAAAAAACTATTTATCTCATTAAATAGACAGCTGTGGAATAAATATGTCTAAATTGACGACATTCTCATTGTTATAAGGCACATTGATAAGGGCACAGTTTTATTGAGAAACTATAATGAATTCAAGTGATAAGGTGAAATATATTACAATTGAATCCTGTAACCGTTTTGAAATCCACAAACGCGATATAGGTAATCATATCGCAATCTAAAAGGTATCCAAAGAAATATATTTTTTTAAGTTTACTTCTAATATGCTATATGTGAACGAAATGAAAAGGCCAGTAGCAGACACCAACAAGCATGTTCACAATGAGGGTCCTCTGAGTTTGGGGGCCCCGGGGCACTACTCCGTCTAGCACTCCGGCAACTAAACCTCTGTGCGTGATGCCTCCACCTTTAAAAAACAAAAAAATTCAAAATGCACTTAGAAGTTATCTAGAGCGGCATAACAGTTCACCTAACTAACACTCAGGCTTATCAAATCACGTAATTACGTGCCTCGTGGCATTCAATTAGCATAGCCGATTGGTCCTTTTAACTAATCAGACTTGACGCAGTGTTTGATACACAGACAATTGTAGAACCCACAATAAGATTCCGCGTTCTACGACTGAGTACAACACACTGAGACAATCTCACAAACACATTCACATACTCTTGATCATGGATAGAATCCGGAATCCTTAACATCACTGAAAGTATGATGTTCACTATTCCACTCGTGTAAACTCCTTTCCTCGATCCGCAACCAGGACCAAATACTCGTTGAAGGAGCTACCAGGAATTCAGATTCAAATACATTGTAATGTTCTGCCTTCAGTCACCTGTAAAGCAGAGTCAGTGCTGCTTTCCAGATTGTAAAGGTTTTTGTAAACCTGCCTGCATAATCGTCCGTGGCATTACCTCCGAGTGACAATGCGTGTACGAACGTTCTTAGGGACTTCTGTTTTATTTATGGCTTGCATGAGCTCAGTGCATAAAGCGTTCATAGATCATTGTCACCCGCATAGCATGACGTTGCTTCAAAGGTCCCTCAGTGCAAGAGGTTGAAACACTGCTTTTACTCCTAACGATGAATGAACAATGAAACGTTATGATTGTGGTACTTACGCACATCATGATTTTTACACTGTACGTTGAGTATCTAAGCTCAATATAAATTAATAGACCGGTGGGCGTTCTAATGTAAACTATACGAGATATAAAAAATGTAATAACAAATAGCCCCCACATATGTATATACATATTTACATATCTATGTGCGTGTTTTAACCAAGAATACTGTCAACATAAAGTTTATCAAAGACTAATCGATACGGTTATATTAAACCTATTAAGCCTATTTAAATAGGCGCAATAAATTAAATTACAAGAGATATTTTAATGTTAATTTAATACCTTACTATTAAATGTATTTCTTAAGCATTCTTCGTCCAGGCAAAATATGATTTGTTAAATTTTTCTAAAAAAATGTTAAAGAATATAAATATACTATTTGTAAAACGTAATATTTTATCTCGTTAAGTTATAATCAGACTAGTTGCTCAAAAGCATTCAGTAGAAGTGGAAGCGCTTAATAAAATACGAATGTGTATTCCCCCAGCTACTTAACAAGATGTACACGTCGACGAAATTTCATCAAGGGACCTCTTTCAAGGAATTTTGCCTAAGCACGGCTCTGAAGATGTTATACGGTCATAAGAAAGGAGATAAAATGTCTCGGCTAATTAATTTAGGAGTTCATCTCTTTTCCACTACTAGGAGTTACGAAGTTTATCGAACTATCTCAACTAGACGTTTCTAATCTATTTAGATCAGTCTATACAACTAGTAACATCGTTAAAAACATTAAAATAAAATCCCGATTGCCTACAACGAAATATTTGTTCATAATGATATATAATTTAATTTAACGTTTTAAAGTAAAAGTCTGTAGTCTACTTATTAGCTTTCGTTTGATACCCATATTGTCGTAATAGTAAAGACATTCATCCCCTCTCCCCTTTCCCTCTATTTCCAGGCGCCATTTTTATAAATTATATAGCCTATGTCACTATGCACACTGAGACAATTCTAATGATATGTCATACATCATAATCCGTCAAGCCGTTTGAGTCGTAGCGCGTGCCAAAAAAATGGACATACATACAAACAAACATATATACGCTCGAAAAACATTACCCTCCTTCTAACGCAGTCGGGTAAAAAGGGATGTTTTCGACAATACTTTATATCAAAGTAAATTGAACTAGAAGAAGTTAGTGTGAAAGCGCTAACTTCTAAGGACTAAATAACGTTATTATTTTCATAATGGCAAAGTAATTTAAAATTGGCTGTGGTATACAATAATTTAATTTCTTTTGTGTAGGTTACTGGACATTGGATACAATTTATTGCCGCCGTAAAAGGAATTAGCTGTATAGGCATTTTCCTGAAGAGCTTTGGATGGCTGGATGCCTATTAGACGGAGAAAAGGGACGCCCATAAATACGTATAAGATATGAAACAAGATATATTTATTCCTTAATTTAGTAACATTTCTTAACATTTTGGTTTAATAAGACCCTTCTTACGAACTATTGTTTGTGAGATTTTCTGTCTTGTTGTCGTCGTTTTCTTCAGTCCCAACTTCAAGAACATTAAGAAGGACATCATGCAATGATATGAATTAGAAATGCTAGCTAAGATGCCACCAACAGAAATGAACTAGGACAGTGAGTGTCAAGTGGCTTCAGAATGTTCAGGACGCCTTGTCCTTTATACGCCCCGCGATGCGAGGTTACTGACCCGCGACTTGGTATCTTAGAGAATTTTTAATTTAGTCTCCTCAGGGACATGCGGAGTGAGGACTGGAAAAAAGATAATCACGCTATGTTGGTAACAAAGAAAAATGTATTTTCCGCTCAAAGTTTACGGTTGACAAGCAACCTAGACCTACTAGGTACAGTTGGAGAGTTTTATGGGTTATTTGTAATTAAATGTCTTTGAAAACATACACACAAAAGTGAGATAATTTCTACAAATATTTAAAAATGTATGACAGTATCATTTCTGTAGACAAATTCTTCAGTCTTATGTCTCAGTTCATGTTTCCTCATGTTAGGGTAGATATGTAAATATGTATAAACACAAACATCTCGCGCTCCTGTACTTCAGAGATATACTCGTAGTTGTCATATCGATACGTGCATACAGTAATTACATTCGAAAAGTATAGGTTTAAGTAATGGTTTTTATAATACAAAGGTATGGAAATAATATAAAGGTATGGTAAATATAAATTATTTGCACTCCGAACAGTTTCAACAAACACTAGCTTGCTGACATTCGAGTATCAGATCGAACAGAAGAGGCTTTCAGCTCATAAGTGCATCCTCAGCCCGCGTTGCTCGCAGTACAGCGCGTTAAGTGATCGGCTTGTACCTTTGTACCTTAACGCGTAAAGCGGAGGTACCGGTAAAGCATTGTACTCTTTGAGCTGGAGCTTGCAACTCTTGATTTCAGAATGTCCTTTGTTCTTTGATGCTACGGTCGAAGGATTAATTGATGTTCGAGAGAATGGAATATGAGGTAAACTATTTCATTATATACGTAGAGAAAAAGAAGAAATAGACTGCCATATTATCCGTCTGATCTAAAGAAATAATACCGTTTATAATAAAATCCAACAAACAATTGCCAATGCGACAAACTCTACCAAAATCGATATAACCTTACAGAACGATAAGTTCGTAAGGATGGTAAGGTTACCACCCCTATCAACTTATCACCCTTTAAGCTTAAAATAACTAAAAGTAACATGCTGCTGCTACATGGCAGAAATAGGTGTAAAGATGTTATAGATGTCCAATAAGAAAAAAAATATCACCTTTAATTGAACCAACAAATACGAATTTTAAAGATCCCTCGAAAGGAATTCTCCAGGAGGTCCGTACAATCGTCCTAATATTCAATGTTAAGAATTGATAAAATACCACTTTATAATTTAATACTATCACAATGTAATAGATGGTCACTTGAATTCTTTCATTTCTGGAATTCCACCGAAAACAAATAGCTCTCTGTGAAATGCAGAAATGCTTCCGTATAAATTATACCCTATACGTGGTAGTTCCCATTAATCCGTCCGGAAAGGGTGACGTCAACAGATTCCTTCCAAACTGTTTGTATGTGACATTTCCGGGACACAAATTGAATTAATTACATTAATATTTAAGATATATATATTAAGCTTTAGCCCTTTGTGGGAAGTTTGGAAAATTTAGTGATACCAAGATTTACGGCGCGGTTGGCGGCGCGGCATTCACATGTTTTCGTCACTAATATTAAGTAGTTATTCTATATAAATTGTCTATCTCAATTCTCAATGTAGTTTTTAGCAACATGTAATGTCTGATAGTAAGCATTCTCAGCTTACGCGGTACGGTTTAACCGCAAACGGTGAATTCGATGTTGACGAATAGCCTATCCTCCCGATACAGGATATGTTGCGAAGGGTAATCAATACGGGTAATCCTAGTCTATGGGGAGCATTAAGCCTGGATGTTGTTTTCATTTCCCTGTTTTATTTTCAGTATTCCTATGTTGTGATCTGAATTTATACACTTCAAAAATAACTAATTACTTAAACAAACAGATATGGCAAGATATATCTTAATTTAACATTTAGATAGTGGTCGAGCAGACACTTTTTTATCCACCCATGTCTATTGTGGGCAGTATTACAACGCAATAATAGATGCTTTCTACACTCATAGCCCCACATTAGGATTTTCTGTGTCGTGAGTACCTTGGACACACAAAGACGAATACACAAATACCCAGACCCCATAACGGAATCTAAACTCATCATTCAGATGTCTGTCTGGCCGGGGATCGAACCCAGAACCCACTGCGAGTCAGACCGGTATGGTGACCGCTCGGCCACGCGGTTCGACAAAGTAGTGGAAAGGTCGTAGAACCCTTCTTGATTCAACTCTGGTCTCTTCCCATACCTATATCTATTTATACCTTAAAACACCAATGTTAAGCGGTGCAGTGTAATGCTGAATACAACGCATCTGTTTGCCAGGTGGTAGAACCTATATAGTTCGACCGGGGAAGTACCACCGCCACACCTATTTCTAGCGTGAAGCAGTTCTTGCGTTTCGGTGGAAGGGTGTGGTTGCCGGCTCACTTTTATATGAGGCCATCTCAGATCTCGGGAGTAGCAACGCACCTGTGACAGACTTCATATAGAACCCCTATGATTTTTTTTACAAATGTCCATGGGCGGCAGTAACCACTTACCATCAGGTGGGCTGCTTGCTCGTTACTTACTTCATATTAAAAAAAAAACTGTGACTAACCTCTGGTAAGACTGATCTTATCTGGGGATGATTACAGCAGTTCATAGGCAGCTGTAGCCACTTACCATGAAATGTACTTCAATCATTGAAATATTACCCCTACAAGTCGGTGAGAACAGTACTTGGTAGAACAACCGATTTCGCTACTGCTCTACACTTAGCTACAAAAGGAAGTAAACACAAATACAAAGTTGAACGCTACTCCAGTCCTTCCGTTTTATTTCGCACTGACCTCATTCGCTTGAGAACCTACAGGAAATAAACCGCCGTAGGATAGGAATTAGCACGAGTGTTTATCCAAGTCTACGCTCAAGTTGTAGCGTAGACGCTTTTACGTGAGGGCCACGAAACATACGTATCAAGCGTTATTTTAATATGTTACCGTTATTAGGGCCCAGTTACATGGCTCCTGCTTATATTATGAAAACCAGTAAAATATCAAAATGTATCAATTCTGCGATAATATTTGTCTTAAATCATATTATGTTTCCAGCGTTTGTCGCTGCAAGCGAGCGTTGAGTGTTAAAAACAAATGTAGATGTCCGATATTGAAATCCTATGGTCACGGAACATTTTAGGGGGTTGAGTCCTTTCTGGTTCGACTTAGGAACCACCGCACAACTATTTCTGCCTAATGAAAACTGTAAAGCGCTGCCGTGTTTTGGTCTAAAAGGTGTGGTAAGGGAGATATATTTACCAACTTAGTCCTCAGGAGTAGCATCTGGGGCAATCTTTGGTAATTCTAATTTTATCTGGGGTTGATTACAAATTAGGGATGTGACTTGACTGGGCAAATATCAATTTTATAATAATCGATTTTATATTTTAATCAAATAATCGATTTTCCTAAAAAAATATCGAATTATTAAATAATCGATTAATTTTTCACATCCCTATTACAAATGCTCCTGGGTAGGTCACTTATACCAGGTGGACTGCAGGCTCGTTGGCTACTGCAATATTACAAAAAAAAAAATCGTTTAGCGCTGCAAGAATTCGCGTTAAACGAATTTTAGCCAATTTCGATATATTATTTCGCTGTATAATTTGGTGAGCTTATAAGACGATGAGACCACGACATTTCAATTTAAGTTGTAGCGATCTCAACACGCTACGCTCAACTAGCGGGGCCCTATGAGTGTTTCGTGGCACTCGGGTTCAAC
>DWNE01010255.1:0-10441 GCA_018249875.1 Cecropterus toxeus
TAGCGATTGGGCAATTAGTCAACCGATGCGGTTTTAATGAGTTGAACGAAAATAATTATTGCTTACTTTGGTCTAAGACAGAATAGTTATCTACGAGGTACAAAGATACAACATGTTACATTATTAAAATTATTAAAAGTAAACGTGCGATTGCTTTATAATGCAAACTAGCTGTACCACGCGGTTTCTCCCGCTACTACATAAGAAAGAACAAACAAAAATATATGTTATATAGCCTTCCTCAATAAAAGTATTCAACACAAAAAGAATTTTTCAATTCGAACCAGTAGTTCCTGAGATTAGCGCGTTCAACCAACCAAACTCTACTAGGTACTTCATAATATTAGTATAGATAACATTAGTATAGACAGGAAAGATTAATAGATAGATTTTAATAGACATTTTTTCATGAGAATCGAATGAAAGCTAGTAAATAAATCATTCTAAAAAAATATATTAAAAACACATCTATGTTACTATCTTCACAAAAACTTATAAAAAGCTACCTACCTATACCTATTACGAAAATGAAAAAATCGGCCAAGTGCGAGTCGGACTCGCAGGCGAAGGATTCCGTAGCGTAATTTCCTAACTACCAACATAAGTTTCCTTTTCATAGTATTGGTATGAATTACAATGTTATATTATTCGATTTTTGAAAAAGTGCTATATCTCCCAAAATTTAATACATTTTTTATTTTTGTATATAATTCGAAAAGCGTTTTACAGAATACACTTACGTACCAAGTTTCAACGCTGTAGTCTTAATATTTTCCGAATAAAGTGGCTGTGACATACGGACAGACGGACGGACAGACAGGCATGACGAATCTATAAGGGTTCCGATTTTTGCCATTTGGCTACGGAACCCTAACAAACTTATGTTGGTAGTTCGAAAATTGTACAACTTTATTTGTTTTTTTTTTTTGCAACAGAGCTATATTTTCTCTTTGAGATTTATGAATGATAATGCTACGGAACCCTTCGCCTGCGAGTCCGACTCGCACTTGGCCATTTTTTTTTTGGTTTCCGGTCCTTGAAAGAAATAAATTTTGATTCCCGAAATTATCTTGTAACAGTTCCTCTAAAATTTTAAGAGGTTGGCCAGGACTAAATCATAAGACCATGCCATTCACAAAAGCCCATGATTTGCCGTGAAGTCGTGACCATTTAAACGTGAAAACGATTGTGAAAATGAAAACTACCAGGAAATCATTCAAGAACTTTTTTATTCATAGAAAGCCTTGAAATGTCAACCTTAAAATTATTTTAGACATTCAATTAAATTTCATCCCGGAAAATCTTAATAATCGGCGCAATATCAGATAAACATTGTAAAAAGTGTCCCCAAGATATAATATTGAACATAAAGAGGCGCTACAATGGAAAATGGTCAGAGCATTGCGCTTGCCGATATCGTTGGGCGATTTTTCGTGAAAACCAACAGAAAATATAAAAAAGGAAGAAATTTAATAAGTAAATTACTACTAAAAACAGTATTTTCATTTATCAGTTTTCAATGATTTTAACAGATTTTATCTAATATCGTTTTATTTTTTCGAATAAATGGCTTAAATTTGCAGCACAACAAGAGTTTTAGTAGAAAATTCAATGAAAAAATATTTGAAGTCAGAAGTTCATCAGTGGAACTTCAGATGGAATCACTTTATTATATGAAGTAAGTAACTCATCATCAAAATCCAGACATATACAAGAAAGAATCATCCTTAACAGTCTTAAAAGATTTTTATCATAGACTAAAGTCCGATAAAAACTGGCTAGACTTCAATGTTAGTGGGAACATACGTTTGAGACTCCATGTTGCCGCGGACAATCAGCGTCGTATCTAAGGGTCGATGCACATGACGTTTGACGTAAACTAATAACATCAGGTATTCCATATTTTCGCGTTCTTTGATGTATAACCAGTGTAGTTCGACCGGGGAGGTACAGAAACACCTAGTTCTAGCGTGAAGCAGTTCTTGCGTTTCGTTGGAAGGGTGTGGTTCCCGGCTCACTTATATATGAGGCGACCATCTTAGTCCTCTGGAGTAGTAACGCATCTGTGATCGACTTAAGATAGAATTCGTGTTCTACATGAATTTGCTTACATATGTCCATGGGCAGCATTAACTTACCATCAGATGGACTGCATGCTCGTTTGCTACTACAGTCTGATAAAAAACAAAAAGAAATATTGGTACAGTGTTTTTCGAGATAGAAACTGATTAAAAATCCGTTATAAAACGTCAAAAAATAACTGAATTACGCCCCTCCGGAATCACAATGTGTATATTCCTACCAGCCATGTCATCTCACTGGTTGCACGTCTGGTGTGAACGGGGCGCGCCGACGGCACGTGACATACCATGAATATTTAAATACTAGCTAAAGTACTAGTGCTCCTTTGTGGGGCCTAAAAATAGTCACCATCATAATGCAAAATATCGGAATCAAAAGTAACTTTTTAATTGACCAGGTAAAAAAGCTGCATCCATGCCAAAATTCAATAAATTGAGTGATTAAGTTACAAACAGACACACACCATCTTATTATTATATAATAGTACTAGCAGCCCCATGCGTTGGGCATTAAAAATTTTTTGGTGTGATTCTTGGTGGATCTAAATGTTTGGGTTTATTACCCCACTGCCAAAGGATTATAATTTTACCGCCTATATATGAACATGTCTAAATCGTATTAAGCTAACAGAAAATCGTGACCTGCAAATACTAGACATAATTGCGGCAAATTGCGACTTTGAATTAAGATACAAAACTATCTTATCTTTTAAGTTAGATCAAACTGCAGTGTGAAAATTTGATTGAAATCGGTTCAGTAGTTTAGGAGATTAGCCCGGACAAACAACGTGACACTTAATTTTTATATATTAAGAAGATAATAAAACCACATAAAACGCTGGAAACAGTGTACCAATGCAGCGCCATCGCCGCAACGCGTTGTGTGAATCGGCACTTATTAAAACCTTGTCAGTAGTGCAATGCATCGCTAAACGCAAAATCTTACATCACAGTTTCGGCAGTAGATAACTAGAATATAATACAATTGTTAATAACATCAGTTATTTACATGAGAATATAGATATTCCATACTAAAATATTTATCAGGTAAAGTCGCATGTTTATAAAAAGTAATCTAAACTTTAAGCTACATAATTCTAGCTACTTACTCAGATGTACATACTTGAGTTATATCTTAGGATAAATATTACACTTTATTTTGAACCTCGAATCAAATACATCGCGGTTCAGTGCAATTTGCGATTTACATTTAGGTTTTCTTGTAAACTATAAATGAAAGTCTTATAATTATCAACTCATGTTTAAGGATTTAGGTAGAGTACATTGATTTCGTAGCTATTGCAAAAAAAATATATGTGTGTATATATCCTAGATATAGTAAATTCGTTACGTCACTAAATATTAGACGCGTAAAGCCGCGGTTTATCGGTTGTTTTATAATAACAAAGGCAAAACTCTCCCGTTGACTCGTTCCCACATGATAACATTAAACATTTAATTGTATTTAAACCAGTTATTTTTATCTATTATTTCTGATTTCCATGTTTTACAAATAAATATTATAAATACAATTCAAGTACAAAAACATATTATGTACCTATGTGTAATTTCCGAAGACCATCGCAAATATATATTTTAACCGACTTCAAAAAAGGAGGAGGTTCTCAATTCGACTGTATTATTTTTTATGTTCGATACTTTCCGACTGGGTGTTCTGATTTGGTCATTTTTTTATTTTCATTTGAAAGCTGGTACTTTCCGTTTGGTCCCATTTTAATTTGGTTCAGTCCTAACAAGGGCATCAATGAGAAAACCACATAGGTCTTAAATTTGCATTTAGAATGTGCGCGACAAATGGGCGAATAACTCAGTTTCTACTGATCCGATTCTCATGAAACTTAAAATAAACTTTTGGTATCTAAGATGAAATCATATAATAAAAAAATATGGCCTTCTACTCCACGATCCTTGTGATTTAGGAGTACTGCTAGCCAAAACCATAAAAGTTAGCCATTGGGTGCTTACGATTACTTATGAAGAATTTGACCTTCATCTCATCAGCCCTAATGATGCAGGGGTACTTCGAACCTAGACCATAGAAGTTTGCTATTTGGTGGTTGCGTATATGCAGTGAGATTACTATGCATAGATATAAGACGAGAATTTTAAGCTTCATCTCTTCAGCCATTGTGATGTAAGCCTAAGCGATAAGAATTAGCCATTTGGTATTTTTGGATATATAATAAGATTGCTAAGTAGGCATGAGACGTCAAATTGGACCTTTAACTCTTCCACCCTGATAACGCAGAATACCTACTGCCTATGTTATGGCTTAGAATTAGGCTGAGCTGTAGTGATTTATATTGCACGGGAATTTATATTCCAACCTAACCTGGTTGGAATATAAAAGAAAATGTAAATGAGTGAACCGTTCATATTAATTCTGACCTAACCTTTATTCTCTACTCTATACAATTTATTAAAGTTTTGTTAGTAATGACTTAGGCCTAAATTTTACTTTATGTTGGAAGTTTAATTTTCGTTTAGTTATGTTTCAGTTTATGCTTTCATATAAATTTACTAGCTTTTGCCCGCGGCTTCGCCCGCGTGAAATTTTGTTTTCACCGTAAACTTTCGTGACAAATTGTCCTACTTCCAACTGATATTATGGGGTTTTTCAATAAGGGCGGATAGATGTTGAAACTGAATAAAACAAGCTATGTACCTCACACCCAGCTTGTTTTATTCCGTTATTAACAAAATTATTTTTTATGATGTAATATGCTATTAAGTGTGGAATATTACATCATTCAAATGCCCACCTCGGCTTCTTTCGGTGGCACGGATCCAAGGCATCGGTCGATTTTGGTTTATTTGCATAGACCTGCGACTTCAAGAAACCCCACAGGAAAAAGTCTAGCGGGTCAAATCGCATGACCTTGGTGGCCAATTCACATCACCCCTGCGAGAGATGATAACCTTACCCTCAAATCGTTCAAGCGAAATTTCAATCGTGGCGTTTGCTGCGTGGCACGTAGCGCCGTCCTGCTGGAACCACATATCGTCTAGATCCATATGGTTCAATTTGGGCCATAAGAAATTAGGTATCATCGTTCTGTAACGATCGCTGTTGACGGTGACTGCCTCACTAACGTCGTTTTCAAAGAAGTACGGCCGATAAGAGTCCGGCATAGCCCAGCTGCTACCCTGAGCGGCTAGGTATCCATGAGGATTACCCACTTTAATAAAATAGTTCTGAAGTCTGCGCTTTACCTTTTTATGTATAAAGATCTGTATATGTTACAAAATACAATTATCACTTACATGAGAACTTTAAATTACGTACAATAAATTAATTATGTAATTGCAGTGTTCTAACGGATGACAGAGAAATGCGGCTTTAATATTTATTATGTCCGTACTAAAAGAACAACAACGTAACAACAAGCATTCATTGTTTACACAAGTGACAACGTAAAACACATAATTTCGACAATATAAAATGTCTATGTCCAAAAAACGTATATATTCACTGAAGTGGACCTACACACTTTGGTAAATATCAAGTGTTGTTTATAATTATGTTTATTTCGATTTATTGGTAAGTTCCAATTATTCGCACGCCAATAAGAACCCTTAAGCCTGCGGAGGGAGATAGGTTCCCTCTGTGTGTTCTACCGGCTTTACAACGGTGAGTTTTCCTAGGAACTTTTTGACCTGGTGCCCACACCGTCATTCCTCCATAGCACCTCTCTCCAAAGGTTGAGGTTCCATCCGCATCAACGAAACTCATAGCGGTCTTCCATGGTGAGGGTTTCCACGCCCCTTCCTGCCACAAACGTGCAAGATGTGGAGTGGGCTTCCTCCCGAAGTATTCCAGCAATGCCATTATTTTTTCATAAAAAGGTGTAAAAAAGACCTCTTCTACAAAGCCGGCGATGCTGTTGGTATTGCGAATGCCCATAGGCGACGATGACTACTTTCCATCATGTAGCCCATCTGAATTATCTTTAGGTACAGGAGATAGAATAAGAAAAAGAGATAAATTTGTTACCTTAATAAATTAATCGGACTTTTTCTTTTAAATTAAAGTATGATGTTAATTTAATCGACAATAAGCGTTATACATTTATTTCTCGTAGCTATTACTTTTCTGGTCTATTAGAACCTTTGTTATAAACGCTTATATAATGCCAGTTATAAGCGGCTAAGTAATTCTGCTAGAGCCGTACGCCTCGTCAGCAATTTCTAGGGCTTTTTCTAACAGATTTATTTATGTATGTATTTTTTTTAGTTCATATTTAATATCTTTGATCTATTTATGTACTCATCTATTTATTAGCATGAATGTTTAGATATTTTTACACATGATGAAACAAAAATAAATCGATAAGTGATGTGATATTTTATTTTATAAACTAATAAAGACTACACCTATTATGCTCACTCTTTTGAGACTGTAAATTTTAACAATAATAATAATAAATATATGTATGTATAAAATAAATTATTTCGGACTCTTATCCATAAATTGGTTAGTGACATTGAAATACTTAAGGCTAAGGTAAGATAAAATAAAATAGAATCGAAAACAAAATAAAATGAAAAATAAAAAAAATACAGACGAATTGACAACCTCCTCCTTTTTGGAAGTCGGTTAATAAAATCAAAAATAAGTAACGTAACAAAAATAACTAATATTTCAGATTACTGTGACATCCAATAAAAAATTTGACGCTCTTCTATAAGCGAAATTTGACTGTAACTAATGATTATCTGCAATACGATATTGCTGCAGATGATCCCTTTTTTCTAGCGCTACTTCGTAGCCGTCGACTGCCTTCATCATGATGTCGATCTTCACTCTGATGTGCGGCACGGTGGTCGGCTCCGGCTCCAGCACCACTCGGTACCGCCGCAAGATCGCCGACAGAGCCGTCTTTATTGACATTATAGCGTACTGGTAACCTTGTAATTACAAATAAAGTAATTAAGTTATTGCAGTTATAAACACTTTAAAATATCTTTTAAATAAAATTTTCAGAAACTGTTAGAAGGGGTTAAAATAATTTTGTTCAGCTAAGCAGTGGCTACTCTGCGCGCCATAACCCATAAGAAAATGTAACTTTCCGCGAGTTATTAGATTTTGTTAAAACCATCTGTCGCGTTTGTCAAACATTTTAACAAGTGTTTCAAAACATCTACTAATGGGTTGACTACCAAACAACATCTCCATTTCTGACCTGCAACTAAGTGCAACTCTATTTCTCATTTTCTAGACCTGTTTTCTAGCCTAAATATGTGACAGATAGTTAAATATGTGCGAAGTAAGGGTTTTTATAGTGACGATAACAATTTACATACTTACCGATGCAATTTCTAGGTATGTTACTGAACGGCATGTAGCTGCAAGAATGTTGCAAGTGAAACCTCTCCGGCAAGAACCTATTAGGGTCGAACTCCTCGGCGTCTGGTCCCCAGTACTTAGGGTCTCGGTGTGCTCCCCATATAGATATCGCCACACCAGAACCAGCGGGTAAAGTGCGACCAGAAGCTGCGAAGTACATAAATGCCATAATAGTCTCACGTTATCACATCTACATCCCATGGACTAGTAGACTTGAAAGTAGTGGTCGTTGAACGACCTTTTCATTCATACACTCGTGGAACATAGATCCGTCGTCGTGATCTAATGAAATATGTTGAGCGCCGACTTCAGAACTATGTATGTACCATACAAACATGTACCTATTTAAATTATTTTTTACTTTTTTATGGCATATAAGTCGGTTTCTATTTTTTGTTAAAATAATTGTTTTATTTATTAGGTGTTGGAATTAATTAGTAGCGATTTTTTTTATTAAAAAATAACAATTTAATTGGAATGAAAAAAATAACATTAATGAAAATACGCTTTCCACTATCGCTTGCCACTACTTTTTCCCATCTTTCAGGTAGTAATCGAATACCTCGTCGAAAAAACTCGTTATCTTCAATTTTTTTAGGCTGTCCAGGTGCAAACCACTTCCGACAAGTTTGATCAGCTAAAGCATGTTCACCGCAAACTTCCACTAAAATCCGATGACCTTCCGCAGCACTTTTATTCATATTTAAATAATTTAATTAAACTCCCCGCAAAAACACTTTATTTGGAAAAAAAATCGACATAATTAAATAGCTGTCACTTTGTGTTTTTCACAATTAAAAATGAAATGCGCCGTAAAAATAACACCTAATAACAGCTAATTTACGATCAATTTGCTTCTGTAGGTAAAAACAGAACAATATAATAACCACGCTATCTGTAATCGAACTATCGTAATAATTAATGTTTTCTACGATGTTACTAGTTAGCAACATGGCATTGAATGTGTAAAACATTCAGTAACACCAGAAACCCACCAAATTAATAATTAAGAGTATTAACAATCGTCTTAACAAAAAACTGTGATTGAAATCAATTCATCTTAGTCTACATTCAATTCTAAACAACTGATTAGCTAGTTACTTACGTAATTTTATGTCAGCTAATATTTTTCTTATAATAAAAGGCACTGGAGGAAAGAGTCGTAGCGATTCCTTTATCACTCTTTCTAAATATTTCAATTTCGGCAAATCATTCTTCACCAAAGGTCTTTCTGAATCGCCAAAGATTTCATGTAACCTAAAATTATATAATATTATTTAAAAAAACAACTGATGTGGCCAGTTCACATTAGAGTGATTTCCCAAAAACGATGTTTAGAAAAGCAAATTGACATATATAGTATGTTTGTATCCAATACAAACATACTAAACATTGCTATTCAAAGCTGTACAATATCGATTGCGTTACTAAAAAACTTTGATATCACCTTGTCATCTAAAGGAGCCTTATAAGAACCTTTCATAACCGTTTTTGTACTTTATTTATTTACCATCAAACGAAAGGTGATCAGAATTTATATAACTTACTCTTCGTAAACTTTCTCTTGTATTAACGGATATTTGCCCAACAACTGCAGGGTATAACCGATGCAAACTGACGTTGTGTCCGTTCCCGCAATTATGAACACCATTATCTCTTCTCTCAATTCAATATCATTCAATCTTTTGTCATCTCCCGAAACCGATATTAGTACGTCAAGAAAAGTTTTAGTTTGGTAATCTTTGAAATCTGTAACAATGAATAAGATATGAGTTTATTTTTGGAGTTTACTCCTTAAGAACGGTTTTTGATATAAGGCGCCCGGTATGAGAAAAAAATTAGGAGTGAAATCAACTGAACGAATGACCTCGGTACGTTTTTTGGTGTGAGCAGTGCAGCTAGTGTCTCACTCTTACTTGATGACAAATCAACTTACAGTGGGGGTACGCTCTACGCACTATCTGGCTGCACTGGTTGTGAGTGTATTAAAACGCGTATAGAGTATGCTGCAAAGCAACTATATCTATATGTTATTACGCCTGTTTAAACAATCGTACTTAAGAAGTAAACTCCAGTCCACTCCAGTAGTGCGTCGGAGCTGACACACACATTTTTTTCCATTGAATTCGGCGCTCATATACTTGTAGCACATAGATTCGTCGTTGTAATCGAACAAAATACGTTGAGCTCCGACTTCGGGACTATGCACTATGTACTGTGTATGTAAGAAACCAACATATATTTAAATTATTTTATTGCTTCTTAGTGATATTGAAGTCAGTTTCTATTTTTTGTTAAATTTCTTTTTTTATTCAAAAAGTCCCCCCGCGACCATGTGGACTAATAAATAATCTGAAAACGGCAAGTAACCGTTAGATAAAAGTAAATGAAAATTTTAAATTCGAGCAAGTTAGTTTAACTAGGTTGCATTTACAATTATGGCTCATCTATAAATATTGTTTTTGACTTGAAAATGTTTCCTTACATATCTTTATAGCGTTGGGGGTTTTATGATTTTTATATTGATTTAATTTTAAGATTTATTAAACTACATTTGGTATTGTTTTGTTTACATATTTGCGTGCATTCGTAAATATTTTTTGGAGTATACATCAAATCAAATACGAGTTGATTTGATGTATAATATGATGAGACGATATATTCGTACAATATTTAACATTTTACCTACCATAGCTTTTATCCATGTATATTCAATAGAATGTACCGTTTTTGTTATGTACACGTTAAAGCCATCATTTGATACTCTACTTGGGTATAATTCACAACATACTATGCTCACTTTCACCTCGCTATACATTGTAAATGACTGATCCGGTGTTGGTAAAACGTACATAATTGAAACATACCTACACGTCATTTCCTTTCTATTGATATCCCACTTGGGTACATTTGAAAATATTTGATTATTCACCCCCACTATCACCCTCATACCGTAGTAAATGTGTGAAACGATACTGACAAAATATATATA
>DWNE01010256.1:0-10440 GCA_018249875.1 Cecropterus toxeus
AGTCCACCTGGTGGTTAGTGGCTACTGCCGCCCATGGACATATGTAAACAACTTCATATAGAACAGGGGTTCTATTTAAAGTCGATCACAAATGCGTTGCTACTCCCGAAGACTAAGATGGTCGTCTCATGTATAAGTGAGCCGGCAACCATATCCTTCTACTTAAACGCAAGAACTGCTTCACGCAAATCGACTTTAAGAAATAGGAAGGATCGAACATGTTCGAATCCTATTACGCATCATTCTTCTTTTCAATGATGTGTATTAGAATTAATTAATACTGTTAAACATCGCGAGGAAACCTGCACACCTGAGAGTTCTTTAAAAATAAATCACTTAAAGGTTTATTACTCTCTTTTATATTTATTGTCAATAACTTGTCATACCGCTTTAACAAATGTTTCTCGAAGTTGTTGACAACCCATTATTGTCCCACTGCTGGGCACGGGTCTTCTCTCAGAGTGAGAGAGTTTTAGGCCATAGTCCACCGCTCTGGCCAAGTGCGAATTGGTAGACTTTACACACCGTTGAGTACTCATTTTTTTAGAGAACTCTCAGATGTGCAGATTTCCTCACGACGTTTTCCTACACCGTAAAGCAGTAATAATTAAATTCTGATACGCACATTATTTCAGAAAACTCAGTGGTGTGTGCCTGGTATTCGAACCTCGGACCCTCGATTGAGGCCGAGTTTCAACCATTAGGCTATCACTGCTCTGCAGCAACGCCTAACACTACCATAAGTCTGAAATAGGTGTGACGGCGGTACCATCGAGCTTAACGATGAACAGTTTCACTAAAAATACTCACAATAAATATCTTCCATATGCAGTACAAAGAGAAGAAGTAACCCAGGAAGTTGAAGTACTTCCCCTGGAAGGTCTTAGACCATTCTATCTTCTCTCGCATTGTTCTGGCATCATGAGCTTCTAGAAACAGCTGTCTGCTTAACTCTTCTAGACCGGATATCTCTTGGCGGAGTTGGGTTATGTCTGAAATAGAAATAGATGGGTATTAAGACAAACGTTTTCTTAAACTCGTTAGTTTAAAATTGTAAAAATTGACAATTAACGGTGTGAACTTCTTGCCAGATCTTCTTAGTAAATTGTATCCATTAAATTACTACTTGCTGTTATGATATATTTTGTATGACTAATTAGTCAAACTTCTTACTTAAGATTGGTTTGAACGATTCTGGACCATACTTTGGTAGATATTTTTTTACAAACTAAAGCAATAAGTTTAGATTAAATTTAAAAAATGACATGCAAGTAAAATATGGTTAATTCTAAATTGAAAATGAAACTGATTTAAATAATAAAATACAGTCAAAGAAGTTCAATATAGTAGATGTTTACATTAAACATTTTACAGTGTAAAAAAATTCTAAAAAATTTTCTAAGCAAAGTACATGAATTGTTAAGATGTAGGTGAAATCACCGACAGCACTTTCATTTTATTATATTTAGTAAAACAAAAACATAAAAAGTCTTAAAACTCACTCTCAGTCCCCTGGCTTAACGGATTTGCTATACTGCCGACACTCGACAAAATATTCGTCCAAAACCCTCTATTCTTGACAGAGGACTGATCCAAGAGGTTGTATGGCTGTCTCCCTCCCGCACTGTTCGCTTCCGCTAGTGCTATCCTTTTCTTTTTAACTAGTATCATATCCATTGTTTGGAGCAGTTTCTTTTCTATTGAGACCATGTCTGACTGGGTTACGGGTCTGGAAATAATTTTTGATATTATCAAAATTATGCTCTTTACATACACATATATAAGTACACAACAATATTTAAGTGTGTAATGAGTTATTCATTACATATTTATATAAATAGTTTAATTAAAAAAATACGAGGCGGGAAGCAATGTTATGTCCTTCCGGTAAATGGCAGGACAGTGAGTACCGATTATATATTGAAATGTATGAATTCCGGGACAATATTAGTCTAAGATAGTATGAAGGTGGTAGAACCCTTTGTGGTTCGCCTCCGGAAGCACCACCGCCACACCTATTTATACTAACAGGAATTTAAGCGCAGATGTGTTTTAGTCTGAAGGATATGAAGAGGGAGACATAGTTATTCAAGGAGTTCAAACTCAGTCCTCAGGAGTAGCAACGCATCTGTGGTCACCCTCAGGTAAGACTCTGATCGTCTATAGACGTCTGTAATCCACAAAGGATTACAGACGTCTAAGGACGGCAGGAGTTACTTACAGTCAGGTAGACTGCATGCTCATTTGCTACTGCAATATTTAAAAAGATAATAAAAGATAATTTTATTATCAAGGGAATTGAGGCTCAATGACATACTTATATCATGCAATAACAAATATAAATATTACTAGAAAAGTGCCTGGACAAAATAACTAATATGGAGAATTTCATTCAAAAGCCACTTTCTTTGAGGAGTTACATAATTACGAGTGTAGCCATGGATACAGAAAAAACCAAATAATTATATTATGAAGACTTTAATGAAAACCGAATAATAATAATAACTACAAATTTTAATTGAATACAAAGTAAGTATAAATAGCCTACCCAACTGTCCGGGCAGTATTGAAGAATTACTTCCTATGTTCAGAACTACACAATCAACCGAGGACCTATTTGGACTTCCTACGAATCGGACGATTTCTTGATAATTTTATTGAAACCAATTTTACCAATGTTGTTTAAGGCGAATAAATCACAGAGTTCTTTTTTGCTGTAGTATGTATTCAATACACAATTTCAGAAATAAAATTCCACAATTACTTTTTATACTAGGTATAATTTACAGGTAAAACAAAAACCATCATAAATATTTAGATATAAAGGCTTGTATTTCTCAATTCATTATTTCACAGCTAACGAGCCACAATCACACAGGAGTTATTATTTATCCTCGTGTTTTTTCCAGCACGTATCATTAGGTCTGTTATACAGCTGACTAATGAGCCCTCGGATGTTTTGAATGTATCGCAATATTTGTGCCATGGCTCATTACGCAGAGTTGAGAGTAATGATTATTGTTGACCACGTGTTAATCAAAGTATTTGCATGTTTAAACATTACGTTACAATTTTAATAATGTTTCGTCTTTAATTTAAGAATCTTTGAGATGTAAGTAGCTAACGATCAGTCAACTTGAAGTTAATTGGTAAACAATTGTATCCTGTCGTCAAAATAAATAAGACAGGAACGTTATATAAAAATATCGTAGATAAGCCTACGAAGATCAATTAGTCATCAAAATAAGTATTTTGGTGAGTAAATTTTAAGTAGGAACTCATTACGAGTTCCTGTCTGAAAGTCAGGCATTTAACGAAGAGTTCTAAAATAAATGAACATTAAAGTGTTTTTCAAGTTGATAAGAATATAACGCGAATTTATGCTGCCGATATAAAGTTTTCCACGTTCATATCTTGGCATCATATAGTCTTATGATTTCTTATTCAGCGCGCATCCAGGTTTTTCAAGTCACCGGTCTATCTCCCGAATGCTTCCGTAATTTGCAAATCCACGAAAACTAGGAATCCGCAAGGATTTACGATTCTGCATGCAAAACCACTGCAGTAAATTCCTTGAACGTAAAACTTGCCGGATAAAGATGTAAAATGTGAGAAATTGTTGGCGTTTTCTAAAGCGCTTCAGCAGCTAATCAACTCATCTGGCTACGGTTGCTAAATAAAGAAGGAAATTTAAAGCCATTTTATTTTTGCACTGCACATCTTAAGTTGAATAGAAGTTTCATTTTAGGTCTTGATGTTTATTTAATTAGTTAATTTTGTAACTTACGTAGTCTGTCATGATTGGATTACATCCTTTTTACGTCCACTTCTGGGCATGCTTTCTATGACTGGGAGGAGGTCTGGAACGGTGCTAAGCATACCAAAAATTATAGAAAATATCAGATAATCTTATCACGCAATTGACAAAGCGTCAACTTTTCATGTTTTATAAAGAAGATGCAATCGAGCGTGTCGTCTAACTGATGGTAAGTAGCCACTGTCGCGATTACTTCCCGTAGATTCTAGTTATCAAAACCGGATATCGTCAAAGTTACTAGCGATTAGCCACAGAAAGTCTGAAAACTAAATTGAACGTCCCGAATAACTATCCCTTACCACACCCTTCAAACAAGTAAACATCAAACTGTCATCAAAACCAAATATGATCAGAGTTATTTGCCCTTAGTTGCAGAAAGTCTGAAAAGTTAGAACGCCTCGAACAAGAATAATAGTAATAAATAAACATTCTCTACACTCATAGCTCCACACTAGGATTTCCTCCCGGGTGGGGGTGCCATGAACACACACAAAGACGAATACACAAACACCCAGATCCAGAACAGAAATCTAAATTCATCATTTAGATGTCTGCCTGGCCGGGAATAGAACCCGGAACTCACTGCGTGACAGACCGGTATGGTGACCGCTCCGCCATGCGGGTCGTTAAAGTCGTAAAGAATATCAACACACGATTCAACCAAGTACCTAAAGGCAGTCAGAAATAGGCGTGGCGGTGGTGCCTTCGAAATCGAACCATAAAGAGCTCTACTATCTTTAAAATAATGTAATCTACCTACATTTAACTATTTTGGTCTATTTGAATAATAATATTGATTTTAATTGCGACAAATTTAATTCACTGTAGTAATTTACTTATTCATCTTTGAAATATTGCTGTATACGAAATAAAAGAAGGAACTAAGATAGCCAACGCGGGCGCTTCTTGAATATTTCGCGAACAATTTTATCGCCGGTGAAATATTGAATAAAATAAATAATATTGTGGTACCTACCGCAGCCGTTACCGCCGGGTTCTTATCTAGGCTTGTTTTATGGTGACGTAAATACCAAGGGGTTTGTACAAAAGTTACGAAGATACCTTTTGCAAATTTTGGAACACGGTTGTATTTATTTGGATCGTTCGTTATTGTTTTGGCCTATGATTTTATTGGTGGTCTACTTTTAGTAAATTTTCACTAGCACCAATGGACGTTCTTAACTATAGATAACTAAGATCGGCCACAAATGCCTTGCTACGAATATTACCCCTTTACGGTATGCTGTGAAAAAATCGGACATTTGACTGATGTGGAAATAGCTAGATTTAGTTTTAAATGATTTTTTGTTCGTAATGATACTGATGATGAGTGATGATACTGATGAATAACTTAACGCTTTATATGACTTTTTGTGAAAATAGTCAAGTAAAAGTATTGTAATATTATATACTTAATAGATGGTCTATTTACTAGCTTTCATTTGATATCCATATTGCTGTGATTTACACATACATACGCTCGAACACATTAGCATTGACGTAGTCAGGTAAAAAGATGCACTTACGTAATAGTCGCTTAATACTCAAGACCTGTAAAAATCGAGTAAATTGGATGACATAATCCGCAAATAACTTCTTCTTGCTGCTGATCCTAATCCGAGCACCTAAGCCTACATGCATGTTAATAGCTAAGATTATTTCAACATGCATCTCGCTTCTAGACATGTCAGGCAATATAGCGGCGGTAACCTCGTTAAGTGTGCGCGACGGTGGCGTTCAAAGGAACCCCTAATGATTGCATCGGGCGATGCAATCAACACTGCCATATTAATAATTCAGAACACGTGCCTAAATAACTGCGGTTCGGATTCGGCGTATTGCCTATAGTGTTTGTTATGGTGGGTCTGCTTTATTTTGAATTATGGTGTGATTAAAACGAATTTCTAATGAATTAGAACAGTTGAACAACCCGGCTACTTGTATACAAAGTAACTTATTACGCAAAAAGTTGTAACATTGTTAATAATATTGAAATAAAAAACACGACCGCTTAAAATGTTTTTTTTGAAATTATTTTTTTGAAAATAATCGGTAATGTTTAGTTATTCACTGGTTTTTTGAATAAATAGTTCTTCATTGATACCTATTCAGAATTCAGTTTCGAAAATTAAAAATAAATATTGTGATTGTAAACGTGAAAACACAATTGTTAAAATGTACACAACATTTTAACAATTGTGTTAGACAAATTTACTAACACGTCTTTCAGGATAATGTTACCATTTACGGCATTACGAAAATTAATAATTAAGTTTTATAACATTCATAAAACAAGTCGAAACAACGAGAGAAACACGTCGAAAATTAAGCAAAAAAGCAATGTAAAACACTTCACCTAAAAAATTGCGCAGAATGTCTGTAATTATTTCTAATTCCGTCTCATTTCTGGGCACAAAAATGAATTTGGTCGGCTATAAATAGGAGAGTACAAAAAGATAAATAGGCCTAAATATGTCGATACCATTTGAATAATCCGATTTTGTTATGTTAAGTGTGGAAAATTGAATACATAAAATAAATGTCATATGATTAACATTCATATGTAGGTATGGTATTTATTGCTATGCAGTCAGTGAAATGGATTTTAAAAGTCTTATTTTGTATTAAAAAATATTAACTTTTTTACTGTGAAAAAATTCTCATGGGACCTCTTCCCCGCAGGGTAGTGGACGGGTTATGTTAGTCTCTTACCGACAAAACTCCACGCGCGATCCTCCAGACGCCCGTGAAGGCAATTCAATATTAAGACATTTATTAAAGACAATTTTTTACTTTTTCAATCCGACAACATCAATTGGCGTTGATATTAACGTTAGCCACGTCCCGAGAGGTAAGAGGTCCTTTGAGTGGAGTCCCTCATTAAATGACGTACACACGACACCTCGAGGCCCGCCGTCCCAACCAGAGTTAGAATCATCCGAATCTGCCTCCGTAGGTTCATGAGACTGGGAAAGAAGCTTTCAGCGCAAGGTGTTCTTCGGCGTCTCATGCGTTTACGTTGAAGCAGCTGGAAAGATGCATCATCCCCAATGGCCTTCTCTGCCGACTCCTTCGACGAGTATTACTGTTTCGCATAAGGATTGTACCACTTGCCAATCATATCTGGCTATGGTGCGAACCCTAATCGGAAGCGAGATTTTAGCCCTCGCGATATACGTTTTGCCCTTTTTTTGTTATCGTGGGGGAAACCTTCAAAAAGTACCCGACGCCGTGGGAGCGACGCCAGGTTATGTGGGATTTTTACCGCACTAAAACCCCCCGGCGGCCGGTGGCTACGTAGAGAACTCCGGGATCTCCAACACACCCGGAGTCTTCTGAGCGCGTTGCCCTATTGGGCTCCACCCAGATAAGTAGCTGGGCCCACCGCACAGTCTGGTCTTTACGACGGTATGCGACTACACATACCGCCGTCCTTCCCAGGGTCACCTGGCTGGACGATTCGAGCTCCAACTCTTGCCGCCCGCAATCCCGGAAGCCCCAATTAGTCGCCTCTTACGACAGGCAGGGGATATCGTAGACCTATTCTAATCCCGGAATTACAGGGACGATAGGGTCTACCCTATATCCCGAGGGCGCGTTGCGCCCGCAAGGCATACGTATCTCTAGGGTATGCTGGGTCATTTCGTTGAGACAATCGCCACAGTCATGGCAACTGGACATTGGCTCCTGTCCGATCTGACTTAGATAATTGTCAAAACAACAATATATATGAACACTTGAGTCAGACGGAAAGATAGGATATCGAATCGCCTGCCTATCCCTGCTGACAGATCTGATGAATTGCATCGATTAAGTCATAAGTTAGTTAAGATCGTAAGCTTTAGCAACATCATTTCATCCTTCATTTTGATAATGTCAACGTTTATTACTATCCTTAAGTATACACTAATGCCGAAATTGTTTACGATACGAGCGTCACGTATTTTCTTCCAAATGTTGAAGAGCCAACAAATCGATCAGTAGACACTCGTCGAGGGCAGACAAGGTCGGCCGGTAATTGGGGCTACGCTCCATCTTCGGACGATCAAAACTTCGTATTCACTTGCCCGCTAAGTACTTCCGAACAAACGTAACTTGGTAGGCTGATTGAATTCCTGAGTGGCCTAAATTTTCCCTCGAAACAAATTTCAATACTTAAAACAGGCTGTATGACTGAAGTTCCAATTATGATATTGTTTATTTGTTGGAGCCGAAGATACGTTTCATTTGCGGAATATTAAAATGTATTTTATTTACAAATATATTTTGTTTTTATTTTTGACCGATTTCAGGCTACTATATAGCACTTCATGTAACTTACGAATTATGAAATAAATGACAGATATCGCTCAATATTAGGTAAGCTATTCGTTGCAGTTTATCAATACGATAGGATATTAATCTACCACAGTTGTTTTTTTAAAATATCGTACGAGTATGTTCCGGCAGAGGACGTATTACCGCCAGACCTGTTTCTATCTTTAAGAAATTCTTGCATTTTAATGGAAGAGTGTAGATGCCTGCTCATTTTCATATGAGGGTTAGTCCTCAGGAGTAGCAACGCATCTGTGATCGATTTCAAATAGAACCCCTGTTATATATGTCCATTGGGAGCAGTCTCCACTTACCGTGGACTGCATGCTCGTTTGCTATTTCAGTCAGATAAAAAGAAGAAAAATATAAAAAAGACGTAAAAAGAACCTAGTAGCATTAACAATAGACGTATTGTCGAAAGCAACAGTTCACTAGGCACAAATTGCTCTGTTCCTGTCTTTCTGTCAACAGAGACCCTTGCAGTTGCACCGGGTAATTGCATCCGTTAAATCTGTCTACTCACCTGGCCTTTGACACTTTTAGTTTTTGATTATTACTTTTTGCTTCGTGAAACTACATATTTATGTAGATTTTCGCATTATCAAAATGAGCAACATTTATAATGTGTAATAAACATTTTTAATATTTAAAAAATGGAACGATAAGCCCATAAAATACAATTTTGTAAATATATTTTTATCATACCTTGGATATTTATTATATGAAACAGGGATGTATGAATACGTGTATATAGGGATATACGGAGATGGATGTATTTATGATAAATACAATATAATTATAAAATAGATCTCTTAAACAAAAACAAATTATGTTCGGTCACAACAAAATACAGAACGTTAATTTTAGAGAATTATTCTCGACGCCACAAGTGCCTACTTGGGTCTAATTGTTAATTTTCACAATTTTACAAGATGACCTCATCTAACAAGGTATTTTTGAGTGGATGTTATGAAAAAAGCGTTTATTTTCCTTCTTTGGGTGCGGATTGTAAGGAAATACCTTTCCATCTTTAAAAGTATTTAATTAACTTGCAATGTTTGTAAGTAAGTATGATAAGGTTAATTATCTGGGGATTTGATTGAACAGAAAATTGGAATATACCTTTAGTTCTAATAGCAACGTAATTAAAATAATAAATACCGTTCAAGGTGTTAGAACCAGTATAGTTTGTGTAGTTAAGGAGGAAATTACTCTACATTCCGTAAGTAAAATAAAACTAGCAAATAAAGATTACTTATAATAGCACAGTTCGATACCATAAAATGCGGGTGCTATAAAATTCAGTACGAGTCCACCTGATATATAGAATAGTTCTATCTGAAATCATTCATAGACGCATTGCTACTACCGAGGACTTAGATGGTCGCCTAATATGAAAGTGAGCCGGCAACCGAGACTGCCTCACGCTAGAAATGGGTGTAGCGGTGGTACCTCTCCGGTCGAACTAAACTTGTCATACCACCTTCCCAATCAATAATCTCATACCATATAGAGAGACGAGTGAGTTCTGTTATAAATTATCAATATTGGTACCCAACGAACAGACAGCAACAAATCCACATCAGAGGAAGGTAAACTTTCAGTAGTGGATTCATAAAGAATATGAAGTATTTTGAATATTTATTTCTATACAACTATTACTTTGGTGGTTTGGTTTTTCGTTACTTTTCGTTTCAATAATACAAATATGAGTTCGTTGATTGACTCGATTGCAGTGTGTAGTCGGTGTAAAGGCGAGGTAACATAAATTCAATTCGGGAGCTTCAGAGAGCGGTGCAAATTGCCTGCAACCAGTAAGCAGAGTTGACCCTTTGACGCTGATCGCCATTTCGTCACTGGTCGTTCGTTACGCCATTTTGAATCGCTATTTAGATTCAGGTCGAGCGCTGGCTTTGGCGTAAATTTTAATGGCGATTTCAATTCCGATGCGTCTAGCGGTGAAAATTGCCAACTAGTAAGTGAAGTTGATGCTTTGATGTCGATCGCCATTTTGTTATTGGCCGCCATTTTGTGTTCGTCTATTTCAAAGGCGAAGTGCACTAGCTTTGGTGTATAATTTAATGGCAACTTAGATATCAGCGTAGCGAATATCATATGAATTTAATAATATAAAAATATCATACGAATTTTGGTAAAATTTTAAAATGGATTCAATTAAAAATATCAATAATATTAATAAACATCAATAGCATTTTAATGTCAATAAATAAATCTATACATATAAATAAAATTGAAGTGTCTGTTTGTAATATCAAAATAACATTTTTTTACTAAATGCATATCAATAT
>DWNE01010257.1:0-10440 GCA_018249875.1 Cecropterus toxeus
ACCAGTGCGAGCCCTTATATACGGAAGACCAGGCTTCCAATTCCCGCCAAACAGCTCTGTACATTGGCGCCAAAACATGCGCCACGTGTTAACTCGATACAGTTCCAAAGTTCTAAATTCAAATTATAAAAATTCATAATCGTATTACAATTTAACCTCAATAATGTTTTGAACAGTATTAAACACATTTAATATCAAATTATTATTCTCATGAAGCTCCGACATATATATAAACTGTTACACACTATGTTTATTTAAAAAACCTAAGAAATATCATTAATTTTTTTGTTGTAGATAAATCATTTAGGTTTATTTAGTTGTATTTATAAAGAGTTATTATGATTTTTCTCTATACCTGATGTCAAAAGTTAATGCTTATAAGTTTTACCATCTAGTTGCTCTTAATTAAAGTATATCATTGATTTAGATATTTTACAAAACAGCTAGAATAATTGCTTATATCATTTTCGGTACTAAATACATCGATGTCTTGAAACCAACATATAAAGACTAAAAAATGTCTTATAAACTGAGCTGTGAAAGTGCCACCAAATATGACGTTTATATTAAAATATTCCATATTACACTGAACAGTGCTTAAATCGATATTTTTTTAGAATCTGTAATATATAATGCAATTATCTCGGCTTCATCCAAATACTTTCAAAGTAACCAACGTAACTTATTGTTGAAACGAAAGGATGCCTGGTGGTGATTTACAAATAATGAGTTTTTACTTACACAAGCAAAACATGTGTACCATGTAAATTATGCTCGCGATACACACCGATACTCAATATAAATCCTAAATAAAGCAGTTACAGCATTGTGGTACACATTGTTTAATTCCCAGGCACCTCTGATTTTTACGAAGTTTCGCAATTATTAGGACCAATTGAATTGAACGGATGTATTCTTGCTATATATAATGTTGACGACTCGGATGGCAGAGCGGTCATCATACCGGTCTGACAAGCAATGGGTCCCGGGTTCGATCCCCGGCCAGACAGAAATGAGAAAGATGAGTTTAGATTTCTGTTCTGGGTCTAGGTGTTAATGTATTTGTCTTTGTGTGTCCATGTCACCCACGACACAGGAAAAATACGTACTGTGGGGCTATGTTTAGTATTGAAAAATTGAACTGTAAAGCGTTTATGTTTCACATTGAAAAATATTTTTAACACGACATTCAGTAGCCTTAAAGCTATTCATATTACCAGTGTATAGCCTTAAAGCTATTCATATTACCAGTGTATAGTCTTAAAGCTATTCATATTACAGGGATTGTGAACGCAATCGTCCGGCGTACAACGTGTTCCAGCTGGATAGATTGATAGACGTGAACAAGGAGACATCTTACTTCGAGTGGGGGGAGCTGCAGGCGGATTTGGGGCGCCTGACCACCTCCATAGACGTGGGATTACTGAAGACGATATCGCTCGCATTTAGCAAGCTGTTGAATGATATGCTTGTTGTTACTAACGTGGATCTTGCGAAGTACAGGTATCAATTCAACTGTTAGCTATTTCTACTGTAACTTTGTGTTGAATGCGATTTTTTGTCCTATTCGTACAAAATTGTATTTATTTAAGTTTTAGTAATACGATACATTAGTGTGGTACTAATTGCCTAAAAAGTTTTTTCAAATCGGAAAAAGCATTCAAAGCGATTCACGTATTAAATTTATTTTAATTACACTTTACAAAATATCTAAAAGTCAATATTTTTGGCAGGTATTATATAGTTTTAAATAGTTACTTTTTAATCTGATTGAAGTAGCAAACGAGCATGCAGAAGAAGAAGCAACTTCATATCGAAGAGGAGTTCTATCTGAAGTCGATCACAGACGCATTGCTACTCCAAAGGACTAAGATTATTGCCAAGATATAAGTGAGCCGGCAACCTTCCACCGAACGCAAGAACTGTTTTACAATAGAAATAGGTTAAATTACCTCGATTACTATAATGTGCCTTCATAAATATTTTGTGGTCATGTTTCCTTACTCTATCATTTTATTACATTACAGAATGGAATACAATGCGCCGGTGGTCGGAAAAGATTTACCATCTTTGATTGATCAACTAGAAAACATAGCAGCTCAAGTGACCGATTTAAATACAGCAGGAAGACTGGAGACTTTGGGTATTATTTTCTTAATATAATAAATGTAAATTAAAACATAGAGAAAAAAATCATATAATGGTTGTTGTAAACATTTTTTTGTTTAAAAAATTAACAGTAATCAAAACGGCGATTAAATTAAATCTTTTTGGATAAAACTTTAATCACAGTCAAACTTTTATTGGTTTCCGTAAAAGACATTAAATTGTATGTTTTTTTTCTTTTCGGTTATATCTTAAGACTTTTCATCCCTAACTGGATTGTGTAATTTTAGAACACTCAAAACTGAACTTGAACCGAAATAGGAGACGTGCTTGACCCGCTTTCTTAAAACGTATTATTTCCTACAATGTAGTTTATAAAAGATTAAAATAAAACAAACTGAACGAAAAGTGAAATGTCGCTTGCACTGAGAATTTCTGACAACAAGCGCTGTAATTTCAAAGACCAGCAAAGTGCATGTCACGGGTCCGCGCGGGAACCTACAAGAGGCTATTGTGTTCAATCGTTAGTAACAAAACAAAATGTTTCAGCCACGAGAACTAAAAGGCTGCATTTGACCAATATAAAGCCACTGGAGCAGCTGAGAGCAGATTTAGTCTTCAAACTGACGGAACTCGAACTGCAATTGACGCCGTTTAGAAAGAAACTAAACATCTCACTTAGCCATATTCATACCGCGCAATATTATATTGACAATCAAGGGGATATTATTGCTCAAAAGGTATTGCAATATCATCATATTAATATTGATATCATGTTTGTTTACTATTCAACATCAATAGTTTCATTTCCGTGGATGCATAGGGAACAAGCATGCAGTCCATCTGATGGTAAATACAGTACCGCCCATAGACATTTGTAACCAACTTCATGGAGAACAGTGGTTTTATCTGAAGTTAACCACAGATCGGTTACTCCTGATGAATAAGATGACTGCCTTACATGTAAGTGAGCCGGCAAGCATAACCTACTACAAAAACATAAAAACTGCTACACGCTATAAATAGGTTGAAATAATGAATGTGATTCAACAAGGGCACCATCCCTTGTTGAATCACATTCATTTTTTCATGTATAAGTTTAAGATTTTTTTTTAAATATTATTAACATTCTTAATCATAATTAGAATAACTACCTGATTGATACCTACTGCTTAAATTATTAACATTTTTTTTACAAAATCATAAAATGTAGAAAATATGCTACACTTTTTCACGTAAAACTTATTTCCACAAAAGCTAATATCTACCTATTAACGTTATCTACTTAAAAGCATTTTTCTTACCGCAATATATACCCACCGCAATACTTTACGCCGTATTTGCGCTGTTTTGTGTTATTGCTATTTATTATTTTACGAAAATTTGCTTCCTAACATAAATATGTTACAAATTGATTGTTTAATTTACAAATTTGATATCTTACTGGATACAATTTTTATTTGAAATATTAGAGGTTCTTATATAATATACTTAACGCATTGGGTCCATACCTAATCCCCATGCAACGCAGTTACACACGGCGACTTTTTTCAGCGATTCAGTAACGTATAAAAATAGTATTTTATGCAATTGTTTCGTGTAACAATTGTTACAGGCCACTTCTGATAGATAAACGAATGACGTGAAAACATCACTCGTGTATCACAATGTCGTATTGTACCTACAGAATCACTATAAAGCGTCTATTGTATCATGATCCCGTATTATATATCTACTGAATTTCTATATACAGTCATCGTGTAACCACACTGATAGGTATACACATGTTTGATGCAATAGAAAACTCTGTCACTTATAAAATTTTAACGATTATATCAGAAAGTATCAACATACGTGTCCCGCCTGGTGTCGCACGCGGCCGGCTGGCGCACCCACGTGCTCTCGTCCACGGGCAAGCACGCCGCGCGCTGCCGGCCGCTGTATGCCGTGTACGCAGCCATGAGGTCTTTGCTGTGCACCAAATATGTTGCTTCGCTGGTAAGATATCGACCATTTTAAAGACAGCCTGCTTACCTTACACACGCGCAGTGAATTACGAGTTAAATCTCTGGCCAGTTAGATATCTGCATGGTGTATTTAGAATATCTTTTTGGGTCTGAGTATTTACTTATTCATCTTTGATTGTAGAAAACGTTATCTTTAATTGTAAAGGCTCTTCACGGTTCGACCGCGATTGCTTCATCGCGTTTACACGTAAATGGCATCAAGTTTGTGTACACTAAGTTGTCTAAAAGCAATTGTGGTCGCTTACAATCAAACAGGCTACATAGTTGCTTCAGTTAATTTAAAAGGAATGAAGAAAGATCTCTGCTGCATTTCTATCCCCTCCTCTCCTCTCGATTAATAAAAACGTTTTTGACGTTTTTCAAATTATTACATTTCCCAGTAGACTATGTTCAATATACCTATACTAAACATATTGGAAAGCATACTGTAGTAACTCAATATTAATATTAAATTTGTATATTTTACAGCATGGCTGGTGGGTTTGCGGCCTTCTGTTGGGTATATTCTGGTGTTCTACCCTCACTCCACTTTGTGTGAAGCTATGGCGAAGTTATGGGAGAAAAATGAGGTCCCAGGACTCACTTACTTTAACTCACTTGTGTACAGGGTAATTGTGATTTTCATTTACATGTTATATATATGTAATCTATTGGAGCTTATTTCTAATCAAGTAGGTACTTATAATTATTCTGTTCGCTTATATGCTTTACAACAGCTCTAGGAAGAAATAATAACCTAGCCAAAAAAGAAACCAATTTATGATAAAACACAACCTACATCAGAAAAAATTTAGCGTAATTAGAAAAAAATACTTTTTATCAAAGCTTTACTTTTACCTCCGGAGGCACTATTTACCCAACTGCGACAGAAGGAGGGTAATGTTTTTTGAGCGTACGTATGTATGTTTGTTTGTATGTATGTTCATTTCTTTGGCACGCGCTACAGCCCAAGCGGCTTGACGGAGAGGGACGTATGACATATCATTAAAATCGTCTCAGTACTATGCGTAACATAGCCTATGTTACGCATAGTACTGAGACGATTTTATTTTCCATTTTAACAATCTGAAATCGCTATATAATTTTTAAAAATTATATAGCGATTTCAGATTGTTAAAATGGAAAATAAAATCGTCTCAGTACTATGCGTAACATAGGCTATGTTACGCATAGTACTGAGACGATTTTAATGATATGTCATACGTCCCTCTCCGTCAAGCCGCTTGGGCTGTAGCGCGTGCCAAAGAAATGAACATACATACAAACAAACATACATACGTACGCTCAAAAAACATTACCCTCCTTCTGTCGCAGTTGGGTAAATAGTGCCTCCGGAGGTAAAAGTAAAGCTTTGATAAAAAGTATTTTTTTCTAATTACGCTAAATTTTTTCTGATGTAGGTTGTGTTTTATCATAAATTGGTTTCTTTTTTGGCTAGGTTATTATTTCTTCCTAGAGCTGTTGTAAAGCATATAAGCGAACAGAATAATTATAAGTACCTACTTGATTAGAAATAAGCTCCAATAGATTACATATATATAACATGTAAATGAAAATCACAATTACCCTGTACACAAGTGAGTTAAAGTAAGTGAGTCCTGGGACCTCATTTTTCTCCCATAACTTCGCCATAGCTTCACACAAAGTGGAGTGAGGGTAGAACACCAGAATATACCCAACAGAAGGCCGCAAACCCACCAGCCATGCTGTAAAATATACAAATTTAATATTAATATTGAGTTACTACAGTATGCTTTCCAATATGTTTAGTATAGGTATATTGAACATAGTCTACTGGGAAATGTAATAATTTGAAAAACGTCAAAAACGTTTTTATTAATCGAGAGGAGAGGAGGGGATAGAAATGCAGCAGAGATCTTTCTTCATTCCTTTTAAATTAACTGAAGCAACTATGTAGCCTGTTTGATTGTAAGCGACCACAATTGCTTTTAGACAACTTAGTGTACACAAACTTGATGCCATTTACGTGTAAACGCGATGAAGCAATCGCGGTCGAACCGTGAAGAGCCTTTACAATTAAAGATAACGTTTTCTACAATCAAAGATGAATAAGTAAATACTCAGACCCAAAAAGATATTCTAAATACACCATGCAGATATCTAACTGGCCAGAGATTTAACTCGTAATTCACTGCGCGTGTGTAAGGTAAGCAGGCTGTCTTTAAAATGGTCGATATCTTACCAGCGAAGCAACATATTTGGTGCACAGCAAAGACCTCATGGCTGCGTACACGGCATACAGCGGCCGGCAGCGCGCGGCGTGCTTGCCCGTGGACGAGAGCACGTGGGTGCGCCAGCCGGCCGCGTGCGACACCAGGCGGGACACGTATGTTGATACTTTCTGATATAATCGTTAAAATTTTATAAGTGACAGAGTTTTCTATTGCATCAAACATGTGTATACCTATCAGTGTGGTTACACGATGACTGTATATAGAAATTCAGTAGATATATAATACGGGATCATGATACAATAGACGCTTTATAGTGATTCTGTAGGTACAATACGACATTGTGATACACGAGTGATGTTTTCACGTCATTCGTTTATCTATCAGAAGTGGCCTGTAACAATTGTTACACGAAACAATTGCATAAAATACTATTTTTATACGTTACTGAATCGCTGAAAAAAGTCGCCGTGTGTAACTGCGTTGCATGGGGATTAGGTATGGACCCAATGCGTTAAGTATATTATATAAGAACCTCTAATATTTCAAATAAAAATTGTATCCAGTAAGATATCAAATTTGTAAATTAAACAATCAATTTGTAACATATTTATGTTAGGAAGCAAATTTTCGTAAAATAATAAATAGCAATAACACAAAACAGCGCAAATACGGCGTAAAGTATTGCGGTGGGTATATATTGCGGTAAGAAAAATGCTTTTAAGTAGATAACGTTAATAGGTAGATATTAGCTTTTGTGGAAATAAGTTTTACGTGAAAAAGTGTAGCATATTTTCTACATTTTATGATTTTGTAAAAAAAATGTTAATAATTTAAGCAGTAGGTATCAATCAGGTAGTTATTCTAATTATGATTAAGAATGTTAATAATATTTAAAAAAAAATCTTAAACTTATACATGAAAAAATGAATGTGATTCAACAAGGGATGGTGCCCTTGTTGAATCACATTCATTATTTCAACCTATTTATAGCGTGTAGCAGTTTTTATGTTTTTGTAGTAGGTTATGCTTGCCGGCTCACTTACATGTAAGGCAGTCATCTTATTCATCAGGAGTAACCGATCTGTGGTTAACTTCAGATAAAACCACTGTTCTCCATGAAGTTGGTTACAAATGTCTATGGGCGGTACTGTATTTACCATCAGATGGACTGCATGCTTGTTCCCTATGCATCCACGGAAATGAAACTATTGATGTTGAATAGTAAACAAACATGATATCAATATTAATATGATGATATTGCAATACCTTTTGAGCAATAATATCCCCTTGATTGTCAATATAATATTGCGCGGTATGAATATGGCTAAGTGAGATGTTTAGTTTCTTTCTAAACGGCGTCAATTGCAGTTCGAGTTCCGTCAGTTTGAAGACTAAATCTGCTCTCAGCTGCTCCAGTGGCTTTATATTGGTCAAATGCAGCCTTTTAGTTCTCGTGGCTGAAACATTTTGTTTTGTTACTAACGATTGAACACAATAGCCTCTTGTAGGTTCCCGCGCGGACCCGTGACATGCACTTTGCTGGTCTTTGAAATTACAGCGCTTGTTGTCAGAAATTCTCAGTGCAAGCGACATTTCACTTTTCGTTCAGTTTGTTTTATTTTAATCTTTTATAAACTACATTGTAGGAAATAATACGTTTTAAGAAAGCGGGTCAAGCACGTCTCCTATTTCGGTTCAAGTTCAGTTTTGAGTGTTCTAAAATTACACAATCCAGTTAGGGATGAAAAGTCTTAAGATATAACCGAAAAGAAAAAAAACATACAATTTAATGTCTTTTACGGAAACCAATAAAAGTTTGACTGTGATTAAAGTTTTATCCAAAAAGATTTAATTTAATCGCCGTTTTGATTACTGTTAATTTTTTAAACAAAAAAATGTTTACAACAACCATTATATGATTTTTTTCTCTATGTTTTAATTTACATTTATTATATTAAGAAAATAATACCCAAAGTCTCCAGTCTTCCTGCTGTATTTAAATCGGTCACTTGAGCTGCTATGTTTTCTAGTTGATCAATCAAAGATGGTAAATCTTTTCCGACCACCGGCGCATTGTATTCCATTCTGTAATGTAATAAAATGATAGAGTAAGGAAACATGACCACAAAATATTTATGAAGGCACATTATAGTAATCGAGGTAATTTAACCTATTTCTATTGTAAAACAGTTCTTGCGTTCGGTGGAAGGTTGCCGGCTCACTTATATCTTGGCAATAATCTTAGTCCTTTGGAGTAGCAATGCGTCTGTGATCGACTTCAGATAGAACTCCTCTTCGATATGAAGTTGCTTCTTCTTCTGCATGCTCGTTTGCTACTTCAATCAGATTAAAAAGTAACTATTTAAAACTATATAATACCTGCCAAAAATATTGACTTTTAGATATTTTGTAAAGTGTAATTAAAATAAATTTAATACGTGAATCGCTTTGAATGCTTTTTCCGATTTGAAAAAACTTTTTAGGCAATTAGTACCACACTAATGTATCGTATTACTAAAACTTAAATAAATACAATTTTGTACGAATAGGACAAAAAATCGCATTCAACACAAAGTTACAGTAGAAATAGCTAACAGTTGAATTGATACCTGTACTTCGCAAGATCCACGTTAGTAACAACAAGCATATCATTCAACAGCTTGCTAAATGCGAGCGATATCGTCTTCAGTAATCCCACGTCTATGGAGGTGGTCAGGCGCCCCAAATCCGCCTGCAGCTCCCCCCACTCGAAGTAAGATGTCTCCTTGTTCACGTCTATCAATCTATCCAGCTGGAACACGTTGTACGCCGGACGATTGCGTTCACAATCCCTGTAATATGAATAGCTTTAAGACTATACACTGGTAATATGAATAGCTTTAAGGCTATACACTGGTAATATGAATAGCTTTAAGGCTACTGAATGTCGTGTTAAAAATATTTTTCAATGTGAAACATAAACGCTTTACAGTTCAATTTTTCAATACTAAACATAGCCCCACAGTACGTATTTTTCCTGTGTCGTGGGTGACATGGACACACAAAGACAAATACATTAACACCTAGACCCAGAACAGAAATCTAAACTCATCTTTCTCATTTCTGTCTGGCCGGGGATCGAACCCGGGACCCATTGCTTGTCAGACCGGTATGATGACCGCTCTGCCATCCGAGTCGTCAACATTATATATAGCAAGAATACATCCGTTCAATTCAATTGGTCCTAATAATTGCGAAACTTCGTAAAAATCAGAGGTGCCTGGGAATTAAACAATGTGTACCACAATGCTGTAACTGCTTTATTTAGGATTTATATTGAGTATCGGTGTGTATCGCGAGCATAATTTACATGGTACACATGTTTTGCTTGTGTAAGTAAAAACTCATTATTTGTAAATCACCACCAGGCATCCTTTCGTTTCAACAATAAGTTACGTTGGTTACTTTGAAAGTATTTGGATGAAGCCGAGATAATTGCATTATATATTACAGATTCTAAAAAAATATCGATTTAAGCACTGTTCAGTGTAATATGGAATATTTTAATATAAACGTCATATTTGGTGGCACTTTCACAGCTCAGTTTATAAGACATTTTTTAGTCTTTATATGTTGGTTTCAAGACATCGATGTATTTAGTACCGAAAATGATATAAGCAATTATTCTAGCTGTTTTGTAAAATATCTAAATCAATGATATACTTTAATTAAGAGCAACTAGATGGTAAAACTTATAAGCATTAACTTTTGACATCAGGTATAGAGAAAAATCATAATAACTCTTTATAAATACAACTAAATAAACCTAAATGATTTATCTACAACAAAAAAATTAATGATATTTCTTAGGTTTTTTAAATAAACATAGTGTGTAACAGTTTATATATATGTCGGAGCTTCATGAGAATAATAATTTGATATTAAATGTGTTTAATACTGTTCAAAACATTATTGAGGTTAAATTGTAATACGATTATGAATTTTTATAATTTGAATTTAGAACTTTGGAACTGTATCGAGTTAACACGTGGCGCATGTTTTGGCGCCAATGTACAGAGCTGTTTGGCGGGAATTGGAAGCCTGGTCTTCCGTATATAAGGGCTCGCACTGGT
>DWNE01010258.1:0-10440 GCA_018249875.1 Cecropterus toxeus
GCTCTTATATCGCTCTAGATAGGTCACCTGGTGGTTCAAATGACCCATCAATTTTTTAACATGGGCTTGTAGTCTATAATAATTTTAGTTTTATTTTGAAAAATAAAGCGGCGTTGTTTGTTAATTATCTTATAAATATAATTGTTGTATTAATATACGCGTAATATGTAATATTTGTACATTATAATACGTATTTTAATTAGTGAGAAGTAACTCCAAAACTAGCACTAAATCACCAAATTGTATTCATTAAATTCATATATTTAAGATGTCACGTGATGTAGATTGTAGATAAAAAATGGCTGTCATTATCTATTTCGCGTAAAATAATTATGCCTCATTTTTATCAATGAGTAAATCACTCAAAAGAATATTTGCACGACATAAAAATAATTGTAGTGGTATTTAGGTTTTTTTTATGCAATTTCCTACTGAGATTATTTTCCCGCCAAGAGGTCCAGTCGCCATACCAGACTGACGCATTTCTTGAGTTAGATGCATTACCAAGTTGATAACAAAATAATCCTTTTACATTAACTTTCCGTGTCTGGGTTTTTTTGTAATCAATTTTGTGTGCATGGTATTCAAAAACCAAATCAGATTCTTAATCAAGGGCCTAACGATTTGAATGAACATACCTGATTTAAGTACCCTTTTTTGACATTTTACGATAAAGGCGTACGCACGATCAGCCGAGAAGTAACACAAACATAATATTAAGTAATGAAGTTATAGGGGAAATTTATTTGACAATATAAATAAATAATTTTATTTTAAATTACTTTAAATTGTGCTAATTTCGTATGAAATGTTTAAGGATTATGGAAAGTGAAAATATCCGTTCGGGTGCTAAGCGGAGTACGTCGAGTGCTTTATTACTCGTATAAATAGTTGTTATAAATATTTAGGTAGGATAATATTAATTATTGTTTACTGTAATTAATAGTTTAAATAAAAATATGTCTGGGATATAAGAGAAACGAAGAAATTTCATAAAATATTCATTGACAGTTGTAACTATCTAAAAAAATCTCATTTTGACATTTCAAATGGCGCGAAATTATTTTGACTACTAGTAATATATCAGTTTAAAAATTGCCTACGTTTCTTTAATTTTCGGTTTCAGCCTAAGTTACAATACTTAGCAAACTCGAATAATTTTCTTCCTTGTACATATTATTTGGTAATTGATAATCATACTGTTTAATAACGGTTAACACAGACTATTTAAACACATTTTTTTTGAAATATTAATCTCAACATTGCTACATCAAAAAAAAAACATTTTCTTTAAAACAATTGTATGGGGAACGCTAAGTTAAAGAAATATGGCGCAGTAAAATATGTTATTATTGTATATATTAATTATATTTACGATAATTAGATCAACATTATTACCAAAAATTTATATCATTTGAGATAGAGTACATTTAAAGTACAGTCGTTAGATCTATTTATTTTAATTATTTGCTTATTATTAAATATCCAAATAGGATTATGGATGGAAACATAGCTCGTTCTCTACTTGTAAGCTAGTAACAAATCAAAGAGGTGATTTGTTACTAGCTTACAAGTAGACACACAAGTTTTGACACACAACATTGCAAAATCTAGTGTATTGCAAAAATATTACGTACATAATTTTGTAGTTTTTGACTGTACCACTGACGATTTCTTTTTAATTACTGCACATGTAGCGAACGATATCTCAATAACCGATAATGTGCAGTATCTTTGGCACTATATTTTTTATAATTTAACGTAATGATTGACGAAAATGGCACGTGTGGCAACCTTTCAAATTCATGACATTGTTCTTAATGTTATACCATAATGAAAAGTTTTCTGGTAGTTTGATTGTAACACAGTCTTTAATAATATCTACTTTCGTACAGATCAAATCAGACCGAATATAGATTTGAGATTAAATAAATGTATCTGATTAACACCAATCAATTCGCTTTACATAGGATCACAATGGTCACAGAACCTTTGTTACAAGTTCTATACACAATAAAATATATAATTCTAATATAGATACTTTGGAATTAATATACAATAAATACGTGGATGAAAATTATTTTAATTATTATTTTTTGAATCATTGGTATACCTTTTTTATTACTAATATCCTTCTTATGTTTAATAATACCTAATGTTCTGTAATAATTAAAAAAAACTACTTATTTTATTAAAAATAACCAGATAAATAAAATATGTTTAAATTGTTCTGTGAAAGTAGCTGCAATTTATATTATTCTTGTTAAAGTTTAATTTTGTTTTGAAATTTATAGATGTTATGTTAAATTTTATGCATACCTTAGATTTAGCCCCTTTGCTAAATGTACTCATTTTGGTTACAGTACACCAAAGATATGTTCTAAGTTTAGATTCCTTGTGAAATCTTTGATTTACATACACCTTGTGGTCATATAAAGATTGTCACTAATATTTACTTTATACAGTATTTTACTATAAAAACAGTCATGTTGTTTAACATTATAGATCACAAAAATTTATTATTTTTTTAATGTTGGTGCATATATGTTTTGCACTAACTTTGCGTGTAAAAAGTTTTACTTTCTTAGTGAATAGCATTAATAATCTGTCCATTTTTTATCAGACTGTTGTAACAAACGAACATGAAGTTCAATAGATGGTAAGTGGTTACTGCCGCCCATAGATATCTGTGAGCAGTTTGATATAAAACAAAGGTTTTATCTGTAGTCGATCACTGATGCGTTGCTACTGCCGAGGACTGAGATGGTCACCTCATATATAATTAAGTCTGCAACCACACTCTTTCATCGAAACACAAGAACTTCCTCACGCTAGAAATACGTGTAATTGTGGTGTCTCCCTAGTTAAAGTACGCTAGTTCTGCCACAATTTGTATATTCAAATTGTAGCTTGTTAAAAACGTTAAAAGTATCTGTATCTTTAGTTTTCTATTAATAATTTCATTCATCTGACGATAAGTTGTCTGATTATATGATTTAGTGTCACATTGCGCGTGCGCATGTTCTTTCTGTTTGTCACTTTAGCACAAAGAAGTATATATCTTCGATATTTTGATTTTCTGTTGTTTTCCTTTGATTGTCAATTTTGATTTGATAAGGAAAAATATTAGACCTTTGCTATGACAATTCATGTTCTTTCTCGAGGTTAAGAAAAATGAGATTTTCTTATGATATTTTTGTGCCTTTTCGGTAGGTACATTGGTGTTAAATAATTAGGTATCGTTTAGAAACTAGAAATTTAGATGCAAAGTGAATTAATACAATATAATTTTAATTATTTATCAACATAATGATATAATAATATAACTGTTAAAATTATTTATCTATAAATAATGGGCCACATGTATACAGTTACAAAAATATTATTAGATATATTAAAATTGTAATCATATCATCATTTGATACATTGACTTTATTCTCTTATAAACATTCTCTTAACTCTAATTTTTAAAATGTAACAGAATTACAATAAGTTATTCCCCATATTCATTTATTTCCTGTCTACGCTCTTTTCCCCCCACGTAAAAAAATATTTACAAAACCATAGGCATTTGGCGCGAAATATAATGTCAAATGGCCAAACTGTCAAATTTTTGGTTTTTCTAGTCTGTGTTTATTTAAGAATAAATCCTAAATTATATCAGTTTGTTGCGTAAGTTACATAGATTAAAAGTACATTCATCTGAAAATATTAAAAGTACATTCATCTGAAAATATATTGTCGTGTTGATCTCTGTCACCGTGACTAATTGCATTTTTACTAAGTAGGAACATTTTGTTAAATGCGAGAATGTTCGATTATCTTTGATTGTCTCTCCATATGTGTTGTGATTTATTCCTATGCGTTTATTTCGGTTTAAGGCTCAAGGTAAATTATTTGTATACTTGACTGAGTTGATTTAACTCCAAGATGTCGTAAGTTAATTAATTTTATTGAGATAACTTAATGTCATCCGTCCTTTTCATCTAATGATGAAATCGTTGTTAATCTTGAGACTTAAACCTTAATTGCTTTTGTTTTATATTATATAGTGTAAAAGTTGTTAAGTATTATCCATTTTCCTGTATTAATGTAAAATTAAATAATACTTTATTATGTTGGTGAAAGAATGGTGTGTAACCTTTCTTTAATGATTTCTGTAGATTTTTATATCACAAACATGATTTTACGCGATCAACATAACTAGACCCTTGGTTGTCCTTCATAATAGTCACGTATCGTGCTCATAACTTGATAAGTCCGTTTGGACAATATCAATAGTGCCACTAACAATAGGTATGTACCGAAGAAATCGATAAAGAAACCGATAATACGAGAAATCGATTTAAAATTTAATAAGAACTTTACAAAATTAATAATTTATTATTAATAATATGTCATTCATACAAAGTTAGCTTATTTAGGAGATGATACAATCTACTAAATGGCCCTTGTGATTAATATTGTTCCAAATTATTTATAGGTACCTTAAAATATTAGTCTTTATATTAATTAATATAAAAAACTGTTTATTGTATGATAAGTATAATTTGGGAAGCATGTAAGCTATTCTTAGTTATTTCTCATGATTTAAAGTAATGTTCTGTAATGAACAAATTAGGCGTATTTTACCTAGGTGTCTAGTTATTTTGATGGAATAGAATACTGAAATTGCTGTTTTCATTCTAGTTATAATTTTTAAATACACAATTATTTTAAATTAATACCATTTTAAAAGAACGGGAGATGTAACGGTTTTTAGTATTTACGATTTTTTGTTATGATTTGGTTGAAGTCATTTTCCAATTCTACTTAAAATATTTTAGACATTCCCTGGTCGATATTGATTTGATACATTTATTGAGTCTTTAATTTTAATCATAATTGTAATAATATTAATGATAATATTAGCACTTGTAAATTGAGGTGCTTACAGGAGTATTTGTTTTCCTTATTGTAATTTGGGGCTAATTTTATATGTGGTTGTACAGTTGTGTCTAGTGTTTAGCGTGTTTGGTCCAAAAGGTACTGGGTGTAATGAGTGGGCTTTATTTTGCACAATATGTATTATCTTTTGTATGCGATCAAAACGATGAATGGTAATAAAAGCATTACACCAAAGAATTTCTTTCAATTCAAACATCATTATTTAAAAAGTGTTAAACGTAATATTAACACTTGAAATGTTTTGATATGCCCGATTTTTAATATGTTATATTGACAGTGATGCAAACAAAGTCATGTTTATCATGTACGTCTAAATGTAGCCCTAGTACTTAATAAACTGGCGCCGCAAACTATTGAAGTTAACAAGATGAATTCTAATTAAATTAAACCGGCTGCTCTATTTTTATAACATGGTCTTTAAAAAGATTAGCTAGTATCACTTCTTTTATAATCTGTCACGCCAGGGTCAAATATATTTTTATTACATCTGTGCGCAGATAGCCAACGGCCGTCAGCCGTCACTTTGCCAGTCACTAGTTAAGTCAAATCGGCTTCGGTGTGGGAATTGGGTTTGTTGAATTTATTTCTAGTGTATTATAACATTGAAGCGGTGCGGAACATAGTTCTCAGTGATCGTTCGAGATGCTGCGGACAGTGTTAGACACGTTTTGGAGTGAGAATGTGTGGTTGCCGCCTAATACAACGTGGGAAGACATCGCGCCAGCGCCCGAAAAAGAAGTCGTTTATACCGACCACCGGCACGTTTTTATACCAATACCGTTAGCATTCGTATTCATAACGCTACGGTATCTATTAGAAAAGTGAGTACATAACCTGAAATTTTATTATTTCGTAAGCGTAACGCCGTTTCCGTTCATGTAGGCTGGGGCGTATACATTCGCTGATTTATCACTTGCGATACACGAGCCATTAAAATCCGTAGGGACATAGTTTATTATTTTTATTATCAAATTTTGTATTATTCTTAAATACCTGAACTTTACAGTTTTCAATTTATGAACATTACTTAATATGAAAGAAAAAGACCGTGTCAATTTCAACCAGCTTTCAGCAGTATAAAATTATGAATAAATTAGCAATATTAATGTGTTTCTAAAGTTACTTCATAATTAAAATAATAATTACAGTGTGTAGTTATTTATAAGTATTACAATTAGAACACGTATTGTTAGTGATACGATACCGCGCGGCGGTAATATAACCACACCTATTTAATAAAGCGATATTAAGTTGCAGTGATGTTGTACTCTGGCTTGAGGCTGTGTTAAAGCCAAGACTCATATGAGTCATCTCTAATATGAGTTGTCCCAATCCAGTCATCAGGGTTCAAACTATTCTAGGGTTCATACTTAAGATCGATAGCTGATGTCTGTGGGTGGCATGGACCAAATACTATTAAGTAGGCTGCACACTTGTTCACTACTTAAATTAACTTAAAAAAAAGAATCGCTTTTGTCACTTATAGCCCCACATTAGGATTTTCTCCTGTGTCGTGGGTGCAATGGACACATAAAGACGAATACAGAAACACTCAGACCCAGAACAGAAATCTATACTCATCATTCACATTTCTGCCTGGCCGGAGAACAAACCCGGGACCCACTGCATGTCAGACCAGTATGATACCGCTCTGTCATGCAGATAGTGAATTAAAAGTATGTAGTCCACTTTTGTATATTGTGGGTTATGGGTGCTTTTAACACATATACATCAAGGCCCACATATTGTAAAGTCTGAATGCAGAACATTTATTTATTTAAATATAACATAAAAGGTTGTATAATATTACTTAATGCTAGAAACATCAAATTCATATACTCCACACATAATTCTGGTATTTTGACTATTGTCCCTATTAATGTTTTATTTCTGAAAATAAAGTAGCTATAGTATATAAAACTCTCAATATGTATGTAACCTTTTTCTTACAAACATATTAATAGCAGATATAATTAACATTTTCATACACAAACATATCATACTGCCGCAAGCTCGGATTGCTTGCGGTTGGACATAATTCAGGACATTATAATACTAATCGGTATAATATTGTGGTAGACACTTTTCCTGCCCATTTTTAAAGTAATTTATATATCTTTACCTATAAAATACAGTTACGCAGTCATATCGTGTGCTATTGTTTTATAGATTTAGCATTTCCCTAATTCCTATCATGGATGATGACTCGCTATGTATGGATTATGAGTCACGTATGAAAGATTATTTTAAAAACGTAATAATGAGGAAGTTAATCATATCTTTATTTACTGATAGTGGTAATCGATAAAACAATATGATATGGTAGGCTAAAGTATGTAGCTGAAATCTTTACAAAAATATAGAGGAAGCCTTTTAAAGAAATGAAAGTAGATGAATTTTTGTTATTTGCCACTCCTGAGTGGGAATTTCTTGCTACAACTGTGGAGGCCATGAAGAGTGTTTTATCTAGAAACATGTATCACATATTGTACTCTATGCATATAAGGCAAGAGTGAATAGGCTTTTTCTAAGTTAATTCACCTATTCACCAACAAAGACTATATCACCCTTGCATGCCACTCCATCAAGTGGGATTGTAGTCAAGCATTGGCTTATAAATGGTAAAAAAGGTGTATTCCACTTTGATCACTCAGGTGATATCACCTAGGTAATCAAAAACGACCCTTTGATCACCTGAGACATAATTACCTGGATGATCATGGGCATGAATCTATACTAATATTATAAAGCAGTAGAGTTTGTTTGGTTGAATGCGGTAATCTCTGGAACTACTGGTTCAAATTGAAAAAATATTTTTGTGAATAGTAAATTTATCGTGGAAGGCTTTAGGCTGTATAACATCACATTATGTTTGTTTTTTTAACATATTGTTCTCCGATCAACACAGGTAAAACTGCGTGGCACAGCTAGTGCATGATAAAATCGCATTTGTGATTACCTAGGTGTAACAAAAGCGACCATTTCAGGCACTATATTTTGTATAGGTAATTAAATGATACTGAAATAATTTATTTTTAAGGTGATTATGTCTCAGGTGATTGAAGGACATCAATGAGTCGCCCTTGATCCTAGGTATCACCTGGGTGTTTAAAGAGGAAGACACCAAAAAAAATGCCTTATGAAACTCATCTCCCTGGATCAGTTAAAGTCTGTCATAGTTAGGCATGTCATTGGATATGCAGTTGGCTATTAGTCAGTTAACAGTAATCTAAAATACAGATATTGTATGGTGAGAAAAGGGACTCAATTAGAAATATGCAATTTATGGAAATAACACATTACACACGCTTTCTATACTCATGACCCCACACTAGGATTTTTATAATGTGTCGTGGGTGCCATGGACACACCAACACGAATACACAAACACCCAGACCCAGAACAAAAATTTAAGCTCATCATTCATATTTCTGTCTGGCCGGGAAAGGAACCCGGGACCCACTGCGCGTCAGACCGGAATGGTGACCGCTCCGCCACGCGGGTTGTCCTGTGCGCTTAAGAAACTCAATGTGATCACATAACATTTTGATGAGTTTCTTTAGCGCGCAGATATTTAAACGAGGTAACATTTATATCTGCTCCTTTTTAACACAAAATAGTCATTTTTTTTTCACTAGATGATAGACTACGTCATTTAGAGCGGCACCATTTATTTAACTTATTTTGCCAAAAAGATGAGTTTGCATCTCCATGGAATGTCTATTTGTTCTAAGACTTCACTTCATAACTGACTTTACATTTGAATACGCTTCTAATATCATTTAGATGTTAATATTGTTATTAACAAAATTTATAACAAGTTCATTCAGTTATAAGCACATGTAATAAATTTTTTATCACCTTATCATTTAATTATTCTACTCAAATTTTTAAAGCAATACGAAACTACGATAATGTATTACGTGTTGTGATAACATCTTAATACGAGGAAACTAACAAAATACGGAAAAGATAATCTGAATTATACATAGTACTGCATCTTAGATTTAATCATACTAATTGATTTTTTATTTATTTATTTTTTATTTAACAATTTATTGCTAAATAATGATGATTAATCATTTGAAATGTGGCAAAGGTAACCTTTGCAGTGTAACTCCATAGACACTACTACCACAATGTGGAGCAGTCATCATTCCGGTCTGACACGCAATGGGTCCCCGGTTCAATCCCCAGCCAGAAATGTGAATGCTGAGTTTAGATTTCTGTTGGTCTGAGTGTTTGTGTATTCGTTTTTGTGTTTCCATGGCACCCACGACACAGGAGAAAATTCTAATGTGGGGCACACTAATAAGTGTAGAAAGCATTTATGTTTATGTAGTGATGTGATTTGAAGGGTAGGGTAAGGGTGACATACTTATCATAGTCCTAATGGGTGGCAATGAATCTGTAGCAAACATCAGGTAAAATTTAATCCGGAGTCAATTACAGACTTCCATGGGTGGCCACCACTCACTGGTTAAATGGACTGCATGCTTGTTTGCTACTAAAAAATATAAAAAAATATCATGTACAGTAAGAATAACTTCACTAGTGATAAACCAAGAGTGTTGCAGAATCTTTTTCCCAACCTAAGATGTGATATCACTTGGATTATCTTATCTTGCAATAATTTTTATCAGCTGCGGAATTTAAGTAGACATATTTCATTAATATTATTTTACGAATACCTTGGTTTTAATGTCATATTTAGCCTACACATATAAAAGTTGCTGAAGTTTAACTGTTTCAGATGTTTTTTTACCATGAGTAGCAATAGCACATTGAGAAACCGGACTTAAAAAGATGGCAAATTGAGTTAAATGCTTGGTGACTTGGTAAAAAGTGACTATTACTAGCCAGAAAACAGCAAATGTTATTAATAAAATAAACACGATTTTGCACTTTCCCCAAAATGTAACTTTTGCATTAGGTTGCTTTCGATCTCACTTTGCAATATGTAAAGCATAATCTTGAAGATCAAGAAGTTTATAGATTTGAGAAGTCTGAGGCTGGCCTAGTGGGGGGTGGCTGGCTTAACACACCTTTAGGAACATTATAAAAACTCTTCTAGATATTATAACTTTATGGTTAAAACAATTGATGAGAAAATTAAAAGTTATCTGCATATTCCATTCCATTTTCTGTATTCTGTTTAATAACATTGAAGTACTAAACGAACATGCGATCCATCTGATGGTAAGTGGCCCCTGCCGCCCATGGACATCGGTATGCAACTTCATACAGAACAAGGGTTCTATCTAGAGTGAATTGTGCCAAAGACTAAGATGGTCGCCTCATATGGAAGAGAAATCAGAGATGTGTATTTGAAATTTGTATTTGAGAGACCTATATGGAAGCTCATATGATTTTTCCATTTTTAGGGAGTTCACAAGCAAATTTCCTTATAAAATGTTCTTTCACTGTTCATCTATATCTATACATATAAATAAAATTGAAGTGTCTGTTTGTAATATCAAAATAACATTTTTT
>DWNE01010259.1:0-10439 GCA_018249875.1 Cecropterus toxeus
TGAGCCGGCAACCACACCCTTCCACCGAAACGCAAGAACTGCTTCACGCTAGAAATAGTTGTGGCGGTGGTACTTCCTCGGTCGAACTACATTGGTTCTGCCACCTGTTAAAATATGTAAAATTCACGTGAAAAGGAAGTTACAAGTAAAGCTTAAAGTGAAAGTTCCAAGGGTCTAATAAAATAAATTGTTACATTAACCACTTTTTAACTTCTAAATAAAACCATAATAAAATACGATATTAAAAGTTATCATTGAAAAAGTTTATTAGGCTTAAACTTAAAAAAAATAATAGCAAAGTGTACATTTTTAATATGTATATTAACATTCTACATCTACTTTTCTACATCTACTTAACATTCTACACATCACGCGCGCACTGATATACATTTGCACACACACGCACACACACACGCACACACATACACGCATCAAACCACTGTGCCACTTGAGCACATGACAGTATTAGGCTCCACAATATACCAGAGTTGTATCTGTAAACCGTGATCAGGTGACCATTATTATCTGCAGCATTAACCTAAAGATATTTTCGATCAATATAATACAGCGATAAATTAATAAAATGTCTTGTATTATTTTAACTTTTATGTTGTATCGTACAGAGGACTTATCTTTCTTTCTTTCTTAAGTAATGCCTTACCCAAAAGCACATACATACATGTAGCAGGAAATATAAGAAACAAATTCTTCCGAAACAATCTTTTTTATCGAATATCTTATTTAGCGATCAATATCTTCATTGCTTCGTGTGATCTGTGTTCAATGTCTTTGTTTAGATTTCCACAAGAACGGAACCTAGTGTGTGTGACATAAGGTCGTTACTCGCGCACGCGTTGCCTGTAATAGCCGCTCGTTCATTTTAACGATATGTGTTATCGTCCATAAGTAATGTAAACGGCAACTTGATGTCACTATTAGCTATTCTACGAAATGAGTAGCCACTTATTTCGCGATGTTTTCTAAACAACGTGTTGTGTCGGATTTGATATTGGATAGGGATTTGAGAAAATTATTCGTAATTTCAAGAAAAATATCACCATTTAATAGCAATACCATTTTCATAACATTTCGTATGATTTTATTTATATAACCGAACTGGCAAATAAGTGTACAGTTAATGGCAAGTGGTCACTGCTCACTTTAACACCTATGATCAATCTCAGATTAGATAAGAATTGATTAGATAAGAATAGAGGCCTGCAGCGTACTCAACTACGCTGTAGATTTGTACGGAAAGAAGTATCTTTTAACGACTACTTCATATAAATATATTGGAAGTTTTGAAATCAGCCATAACACCTCTAATAAAGTTAAACAACTACTATACTTGAATGTAGGATATGAATGAAGGATTAATATCCAATGTGGCGTTATATATTTTACGTTTTAAATGAAACTTTCACCCCGAATTTCTTACGTTACATCAATACAGTTAACACCTACAAAACAGCATCATCAGCTAAGAAAGTTCGTTAACACGTGACGGTATCGATTTGTCACGTCACCGGCATCGGCTGGCGCGCGGCCAGTGGGACCTTAGCCACTTCAGCTGATGTGGATCGATTCATGATTATATAGGACACTTTTTACAAGAAACGCTTTTTGCAAGCCAACGTTGTATTAGCGTTCAGTTTTAAATTGCTAACGTTGCTATGTACGTAACATCCAAATGGATGTTACGTACTGGATCGTAATTTTTGTGAGAAATTGAAGTAAGAAGCGAACGTGCGGGCTAGTTATCGGTAAGTAGTCACAGTTTACTGATTTAAAATGAGATAGGGCAGATACTTATACGAGACAAATGCAAACGATATCCGTTTGCATTTGTCTCGTATAAGTATCTGGATGTTAGTGACCACTAACCAATATGTGGATTGCAAGCTTTTTCGTCATCAATTTATAAATATAAATAACAGTTCTATAGAAACGAGAAATTATGCTCGTAAAAAATATTGTCATTCTACTGTGTTCAAAATTGATGTAGACATCACCGAGCGTTGTAATAGACCTCATTACAACGAGTGCGCTGTTGCATGTTGAGAGAATTATGGCCAATTCTGTCCCGGTTTTAAGATCGAGTACCGTTTCATCGTAAGTGCTTCTAAAACCAATTTTGTCCCACGAGGTCGCGCGGGGCACGCACGTGGCTCATTTGTCACTGACGTTAACTTATATCGGAGTGCACATCTGACCTTAACGGTCAACGAACAAGGCACGTGCTCTCAAATAAACGCACGAATGGTTGAAATCCTAAAATTTACACATGTGGCTAACTTCTGAGTTACTTTATTACTTGCGTACTGGTTTTTATTTTTTTTATATATTTATTACAGGGAATAGGGTTGATTAAAACAAAATAATTTAAATTCTATCGTTTTCTTCTCCTGTAGTTTCATGTTATCCATAACATGTTTTAAATTAAGAATTAGGTCATATACGTATGTACAAAAATATTTTCAATATTGTATTATAATTTTCAATTCCTTTTAATAATATAGCTAAAGGTCTCAGGCTTTGTAGATGTCATTACAATCTCTGCCAAATAATAATCCTCGTCAAATATCATTTTTACGAAGAACCTCTCTAGAACACGGAATAAAAATTTTACTATCTCCATCAGACAACGTGGATTTCCTCAAAATAACATTCGAATGAAGTGGCTTGACGATAAAATCCGACCGAACGCCCGGGCGCTCCACCTTGGTAAGATGTCGAAAGAGCAAAATTTGTAATTTTCATATTTCATTGCGAAATTTGTAAGGCGCGTAATCTTTAGCATTGAATTATTAATAGATGATAATAGACGGATGGATAGGTGATGATAAAATTGTCTCAAATAATTAAAGCGTAGTAGATATCTATCTAGAACTTGTTCAGCCACAACTAATATAAATTGACTTTTTTTTTTAAATAAGTGATACATCCTACCACTTATTTTAAAATAAACTCTCTTGCTATCCTCCATATTTATGTTACTATACGCTATAGGCATATTACATACAGTGCCATAAGTTAGAAGTGTAAGTGTACAATGTCAACAGGCATTACAAGTCCTCAGGGGCAATACCGTCTTTACCATAAAAGTCACACGGGGCCAGTGCCTAGGGCCCCCATTCTCAGAGGTTCCCGAAGTACCGACTATTTCTCTTTATTTTTTTTTGGTCGCCAAGTTAGATATTGTCGGTTTTGTTTTGGTTAGATATTATTTGATTACCCATAATAAAGCAGATCATAGTCAAAAAAAATAATAATTTGATTTCTTTTCATTCTAAAAGGCCCCAAATTCTTGTGTGCCTAAGGGCCCCAACATAGTCCAAGACGGCCCTGCTCAGGGGTATTTACGCATCTTTGGACAACTTCAAGTAATTCAAAATAATTATGTTTAGTTTCTATTTAATGTCATTTCGCATTTACATACCATTAGGTATATGGCACGCTTGTTTGCTTCTTCAATAATATTAGAAAAGGAAAAATCAACGAGTAATTATAACTCTTTTAAATCGCAGACATTTGAACTCCTGTTTTCTCAACTGGCGTTGAAATAAGAGAGGGTCCAAATTATCATAATGAGGTTCAAACGCCGGAATTCAATATATCCATTGTTCGTTGATCCTTATTGTTAGCATGTCAACCTTTAAAATTTGTTTTATGTTGTTCATTAAAAAAAGTTTTAAGAATTTTAGTTTTGTATTTTTTTTTCGTGTCAGTAGAAATTTTCAAAAGCTCATAGCGAAATAGCATTCAAAAGTATCATAGCGAAAACTTTTGCTTAAATTATATTATTTTATACTCGTTTTCTCACTTTTATATTATAAAATTATTAACGTTTGATATCAGATTTGATTTTATTACTCTGGTTATTCATTAGATTTGTAGCTAAACTAAGTCACAAATAAACGTATACACAAAAACTAAATTAATCCTACATATTATCTGCAAGATACTTTCCATAATTTGTTTTTGTTGCACCTTATGTACTTATTTAACGTTACACTTTACAAAATCGATACCAGTTTTCACAACTCTGGGTAAAGGCGATACGTGTTCATTATTTATTTATAACCGGTTGTGTAAGCGTTGTTTCCACGTGTTCGAAGAAGGGGCACAGAACGTTTGCTAAAATTGCTTTCTTAAACGCAAATAAAAGTAAACAGGAAAATAGACGCGTAAATAATTCACCCAGTCGCAACTCTTCAGCGAATTACCGCGGGAATGAGACGGGGCGGGCGGCTTGTAGCGCGACCCAGAATAACTTATACTTTTTAAAATACTGCAGTGTGCCTGAGACAGTGGTTCGATGAGATGAAAAAGATAGTATCCGAAACCATAATTTATTCTGTTTTTTTTTTCTAAAATAGACTTGTAAAATCTAACAATTTTTTTTGTTGGTTACTGGCTGGTGACTATTCCTTTTTTTTTTAATTAAAATAAATTAGTTCAATGATTATGCTAAATATAACAGGCGTATAATTTCTCATGGTAAATGTAGTTAAACTCATTTTTAAACAAATTAAAACATTGATATACTGAAGAAATTTTAACAAATGGAAGCCTTATTTCATCGCATTCTTTACTCATATTTGCCTAACACATTTTATTCGTAATACAATATTACGACCTTAATCATGTATTCAGTGTAAATATAAAGATACTCATAAACAAAACAATGGCCTTAATAAAGTTTTCTTCTGAGAAGTTACAAAATAATTTTATTTTCCGCACCTTCGTCTCCGTAGCAATGCTACAACGTAGACATGATACGGCGTAGTATATAGCTCGACGTAGCTTACAATGTACGTTAGAGCCTGTTGCTTGTATTATCAAAACGGGAATTATGCAAGCGTCGTATAATGTTTTATGATTTCCAAGGAAAAGACAAGTAAATATCGAATATAGCTTTGTTATTGAGATGTTAAGTTTTCTAGCAAACTAATTTATTTTGGTGTTACAGATTATGATATAAAAATACAAGTTTATAAGACGTTACACCTTCTCATTGAATAAGAAATCATTTCTGAATAATATGATCTTTCAAAGATATAAAATAATTTTATTAACAGACTGCGTCAGAAGGAGGGTAATGTTTTTTGAGCGTATGTAAGTATGTTTGTTTGTATGTATGCATGCGCCACAGCCTAAACGGATTGTGACATATGACATATCATTAGAATCGTCTCAGTTTGTAAAGTGATATATATACATATATTACAGTACTTTAACTTTTTTTTTGTTTTAATGTTTTTAACGATGTTACTAGTTTTATACTTGTACACCCAAGGAACGCCTTACAACTGATAGAGTCTCAGTTATACAACCTATTTTTTGATTACAAAATAATAAAACGAGGACATAAACTTATGTCCTGGACAGACACGTCAGGTAACGTAGGTGAACCGTAGTTTATTGTCATTGAAATTTAAAGACCTTGTGTTAGATCCATCAGTTAGAGACATAGTAGTGATGGTGAGCATCGATAATAAAATCGGTCCTGATTAATTTATGAATCTTTATAATATAAAATATAAGTACTGATTAAGCATTTATTATGCAGCGTGACTGATATTTGATTCAATTCGATTCAACTAATTAAGTGTTTTTACTTATTATAACATTAATAACTACAGTTTTTGGTTCATATACCTAAAACAGAACAGTTCATATACTTAGGAAGAACCAGTTAAGTCAATATCATATTATTTTACAATGGAGGAACTTTAAATAAAAGTTAAGAGAAATTTGTTGAACTTTGTGAAAGTTAGCGCAATTTTAAGCATGAATTCGCAAATCTACCGAATACCTTGTAAATGAAGACTTGTCTCTGGAAATTTCGCCTTCTTTACATATTTATTTTGCTAAATGAATTTATGTCAGTTCGAATCGCCCTTGTTTATTTTAGTCGAACCTAATTCTATGAAGTTCTTTGAATCTTATTTCAGATGTTAGGAAGACTTCTTTACATCTGTTATTAAACATTTCTTAGAAGAAGTAAATAGTCATTATATTTGAATCACATTGACATCACAAAACTAAATATAACATGTTTTGAGGAAATGACCGAACATTGTCAGCTTAAATAAAGAAATTAGGAGTAGGTATTGAAAATATAAGATGTCCATGAGCAGAAACGACCACTTACCATTAGGTGGACTACATACTCCTTCCCTACTTCCATATTATATAAAAAAAAAAACTTATTAAATTACTAAATTTATAAATCTGCACCTAATAAATATCACTTTTATACCGAACTTACTGCTATTTGAACTGCTGGAGAGGCAAAGGTTACAGAAATAGATGTATATACGTTACATGTATACAATTTGGAACGAATTCCCAGAAGATATTTTCCTAAGATACGAAAGATTTCCGAGAGCACTTGATTGGATTTTTTTTTCAAACGTGAATCTCAGCTATTTTAAAAACACGAAGCAAAGAGTTTTAAAAGTAGCCCCCGAGATTCGTTCCCTAGTTGGAGCTAGAGTTTAGTGTACCCCTCATTCTACTGCTTCATTAATAAAAAATCTAGCGATTCCATCTAGCTAAATTTTATGCCTTTAAGAATTGAACAATGGCAAAGCAACGCTCCTACCTTCAAGTAATAATACTTCAATGACCTACCTCAACATCACTGTTTCTGCAGTATATGTAGCTTGTCATTATCTAACTCCTAAGCTAAGACTATGTAAAATATCATGTTGAACCCTTACATTGTAGAAAACGAGAATAAATTTATCCCACGGGAACCGTACATTTTTTCGAGATAAAAGTACGCTATATGTTATTCTTGACTATAATCTATCTGTGTATTAAATTTCAACCAGTTCCCTTTAGCTGTTCTGACGCGATTGAATAACAAACATCTTTATATGCATCTTTCCTCACAAACTTTCGCTTCGGTAAAATAAGTAAGATATTAAATGAAACGAAAATGTATTCTTACAAGACTTAAAAACACAATTGTAGGTATAACTTTCAGTATAGTGTTAATAAAATTATTATAAAGTATATCTACATGTATAAGACTAAAGTTATCTCAGTTTATTACTATTATAAATTTTTAACTTCAAATTTTTACTTCAAGAAATTTTGCGGCTCTATCCGCGTGACCTCGATGACATATACGGTAATGTAATAATTTAGGTCTAAACTATTTGGTGTAAAATTTCATAAAAACTAATTAGATTTTTTTGTGGAACAGCAATAAACATTCATCTTCAACTTATAATATTACTGAGATCTTCCCAGTCTATGATCACGTCAAACAAAAACGCGATTAGTCTAAAACAAATAATATCTACATTACGACTTTTAAAAACTTGAATTGCTTTAATATAATGTAACTCGATTTGAAAATTTATACATTTGGAAGTAATAAACCGCAAGAATGGTCACTATCTCAGAGATATCCTAAAGATTGTTTTATTTATAATGAACGCAAAGCCTGAAAGTTACGACTTGTTCAGAGATTAAGCTTTACGCCTCTCGTCTGAATAAAATTAGATTATAATCGCGAAGGCTTTACAAATTTTCGCTGATTATATGTGCTGCTAAATTAGTAAATGTGTTTTTCCTGTATACATGTGTATTAGTTGTTCTCCAGGGATAGATTAGCGGTTGTTTCAAAATAACGCCCTAATTTATACGATTATTTTCATGTATCTAGATATTGCATTAATATATTGAACACGATAAATTATAACTTGATGCAGTATTTATTCGATTTAAAATCGTGTCGGTTAAAAAGTTCATATTAACCGTAAAAAACCAAACATAGCTACATTTCAAAGTGTAAACTATTAAACGTTAACTGCATTCGCACTTGTAACTTAACCTGATTTACTTCAGTGAGTCTGCCAAAACAGAATTTTCACAACGAGAACATTATAGCGACTGCGACAAGCCCGCTCGAACAAAAATTACATTTGGAGCGCGGTAACGTGCTCGTGGTACTCAAAACCTTGACATCTAGCGTTTCGATTTAACATAATTTTAAATTCGAATGGAAGAAATACGTTCGCCTTTACAGGTGAGGCGCGTTCAGCGGAGCGACCGATCACACGCGCGACCGATCGCCTCGCAGTCGGCGATGCGGCAAATCTCTAATATGTTTTAATATCCGAACTGACGGGATATTGCGGCCATGTTTACGGAGTCCGGACCGCCGGATACTTTATATAATCTATATTTTTGAATATCGAAGGATGGCGCCCGGCGCGCCGTACCCGGATAAATATTTGCCGGTGTATTATCATCCAAATTGCTCTAATGTAGGAGGCGAGAGCGACGGCACACATATCGAGTGTTTGCCCTTTAAGCGTTATGTGCCATACGTCTTGCGGTTCTGGTAACATGTGGCGCAAATATCTGCACGGCAAACAGCGTTAGTCTTCATATATATTGAGCTTCTGCAAACTCCTAAATTAGCTCTCAGCAGCTGCCTGTTCCATAAACAACTCACGAACGAGCTGAGTTTTAAACTTGTGCACTTAAAAATGAAAGACAAGCTTCGACGCTTCTAGATAACTTTCAAAGTAAACACTTTAATCATCATCACGTATATCAAATACAATTAGTCTAAAAGTTAAAATAAGTGATACTTGTTTTTCACTTTTCAGTTTATCGTTTTTAAGTCTGTTTATTTGCTTTTATAAAACTTTTTTTAAATTAAGGAATTCCGGTCTTTTCTGTTTATATAATAATACTGTCATGAAATCGTTATAATAAAACAACCACAAACAATTTACAATTTACTGTTAGGATGATAGAATTTAGGGTATAACGTCAAATACATAGGAGTCACTCCGTCCGAACCGACCTGAGACAATCAACGGTCCAGCTAAGCATAACTAGGTCATATATTATATCAATCTTATAATCACCTGAAACCAAATATTGTGATTAGCATCGGATAACATATTATCTTACTTAAAATTATATCTACTGTTAAATTTCTTAACAGTAAGTAAACTGTTAAAATTACAAATATGTACCTGTTATTATTATAAAGTTACCAGAAGCACAACATATAAATACATTTTAATAGAAAAAAAAAAAATAACAGACTTTTTGGTATTTCTGAATAAAATTCCAGAATTTACTTTGCTCTTAATTTAATATTGAATAGGTTTGTGAGAATGTGTGTATTTTTGTCACTTTTCAAGTAAAAGTTATAGATCGGATTTGCAATAAATCTGACGACCTAATAGTTTAAGTCCGGAATTAAAATACTGGAGACTTTTCAATAACATAAATATGACTCAAGCAGGCGGAGCAGCGGGAAACTAGACGATAATATTGTTCTTATATAAAAACTGAATGAGCAATGAGTATAATTATTTATCATTTACTCCATAACATGTATGGTACCAATAGTACCTATATATACGAGGCGTCTGGTTAAGTAGATTACAACTCATAACCTGGCAGCAAGTCAGCCATTGTCTGTTATCGCGCAATTTCCGTGCTCAGTTAAGTACTGATAATTACCCTCGGTACCTCTGCCAGAAACTGACTCCCGCTTCTAGCACACAATTATTTACATTTTGGACGCGTGTATATATAAGTGCACTATTTATATACTTAGTACAATATGGTATCACAACTTCAGATTTTTAGTTGTTTCCAATGGGTGTAAATGGGTCAAAAATGTGTTTGAACATGCAGTTTACCTAAATGTAAATAGTCACTGCCAGCCATACACCTCTGTAACCTACTCAAAAACCAATTATAGATCCGTGGTCACTCCTCAGGACTGCGATATCCTTCGTATTTAAATTAGACGGCATGGCCACACTTTTACATACGTTATAAATATTCACCCATTGTCCAGCCATATTCCGTAGTGGTAAAGATAGTACGCTGCTAATTGCTAACATTAAATCATATTTCAATGAGATAAATATTCGAATAGAGTAGGAACCAAAAATTTATACTAAACATCTAGATAAAATACTATTACCAAGAAAATCTAGAAGTCTAGAAGTATTCTGCGGGTATGTTGGATACTTGGAGAGAAGAACAATAAATAAAAACTCGACTACAAGAAAGTACGTGAACGTCGGCCAGCCGCTATTAATTACGTAGTTATGCCCAAACTTGTAGTTTACTTTATTGTTTCTTATGTAATTCAGAATATTCGATTTTGGGTTATTACGGACCATTACACGGTTTCATTACTTTCGAGAATATTGTTCAAATTAATTGATACACGGACAGTGAGCTTAAAATATTGGTTCTAATTTAAAAATAACGTTGAATGATTTAACTTAATTTATGCGTATTTTTTATATTAGTTATTTTGACTAGCTGAACCCGCGGTTTCACCCGCGTTTAAAAAAAAGGAATGTGACATACATATAACCGAACGTTTTTCGACTTAAGCAACGACTCCACAATCCAATTTGATACCTACTTTATAC
>DWNE01010260.1:0-10438 GCA_018249875.1 Cecropterus toxeus
CAGACAGACAGACAGACAGACAGACAAAAATTTTTTTAGTTGGTTTTTTGTTATCAGTATCATGTATATATTCATATGCATTTGGTAAAAAAATGTTATTTTGATATTACAAACAGACACTTCAATTTTATTTATATGTATAGATAGATGTAGTAAGAAACGGGCACTATTGTACATGCGTTTTATCCAGACGGAATGCGTTCTTTTACTTTCTTAAAGGAATAATTGATTTTCAATGTTTCACGGGTGCCTTTTCAAATATCTCGCAGTAAATCAAGAGTTGATACAAAGCCGACGCTGATGGATCGGTTGCTTCGTGCTCGCTGCGTGTGAAGGGTCCGTTATTCTGTTAATGTTCCGATATCGGAGCCGGCCGCATGTCCCGTACCCAAATATTCAGGGGCGGATTTTTTTATCAGTAGGCTAGTTGAAGGACAATACAAAGTTGACGTTTCAAAATTTAAAAACATGTAAAGACCGAAATTTTCCTTTATTATTCTTTTTAGTCTCTCTTTAAATTGCATTTGGTCATCTTATCATCGAATATGAAATGATATATGATTTCATTAGAACTGAATAAATCGGCTAGTTTCAAGTTTAGGTAAATATTTTACTGTTGTACGAAGTAATCCAGATACCATTAAAATTTACTTTTGAGTATTACGTTAAAACATGTATAATTATGCATACTAGCTTCTATGTAACATGTTTGAGCGATCAAGATTACTTTCGCCATATAAAAATCTTCTACAAGATGGTATTAGATATCGTAACAAAAATAAAATAAAATTTCTTAATAAATTATTCTTAAAGTGCAAAACATCATTTGAAAACCGTTTCTGAGAGACAAACCTTTTTACTTTTCCTTTGACGTTACTAAGTAATGAACTTGCTAACTTAAAAAAATATGATTAGGATTAGACGCAGTAATGGTGTCAGGAAGGGTCCTTCAAGAGATTCATCCTTAAATAATTTAATGTAAAATTGTACGCGAAGTTTGATTTCCCTCCAGAAGACGTTTTTAAAAGCCAACGTCGGCTTGATTGATTAGACTCGGGACACTGAGCCGCGTTTGTAATAAAATGAATGAAAGAAAGAATGGAAAAAAATTAAATCCCATTGTGTTCGCGTTAAAAATGTAGTTCAAGATTTTATACTTTGTCTTAGAGACGGCGAGAAGCAAGGATGCGTGGTTTTAATATCTTAGATTTTGAATAGACGTTTCAGCTGAGATTTTTCAACTTTCAGTCTTACAGTTTTTGAAAACATATTATTCTTGTGATTTCGTTACATCGCTGAGGCAATAGGTTCCATCTATCAGCCTCCAAGCCTTCTATCGGACAGGTCTCTCCTGCAGAGACTTTTGCTGTAGACATTTTTGGGTAAGTGTGTTAGTGATTGTGGTAGACAAGTATCTTAGCAGGAAGAATTGAAGAGGCGCCTCTTTCTATTTTTTCGTTCATGAAATTTAGGCACAGAAGTAGTAAGCACTTTCTCTGATGGTAGGTAAATATTGTTTGCGCCTAATTAATACACATTTGTTATCTATATAATATGGAAGTCCAGAGATTGGTCACATTTGACCCGAAGACTAAGTCCCAGTGTGTCGGAGTTTTATCATTCAATTTTCCGCTAAGTTGCCTTCTAATGCCATGACCACATGGCACAGAGGGGGAGAGAGAGTCGTGCTATTTATGATCTTAAATAGCATGACTCTCACTCCCCCTCTTTACATGGATGCCGTAGAAGACGACTGAGGGACGAAAATTGGGAGTGGAGGAGTAGCGTTTTGCTGTGTAACATGAAGATCTGATCAGAAGAATGTCCGTAATGGGACATTAGGATGCTTGCCAGACAAGGTGAATAATCAACAAAACCCTTATTAGGGGAGGCCTATGTCCACCAGTCGAGTTTAAAAGATGTAAGGATACCTTCTATAGCATATCTATAGAACCGAAATAGCGCCTTAATATAGCACCCAAAATTTGATCGTAAAATTTAAGAGTTTTCTCTATAACGGAGTATTTAATCAAGCAGTTCTTATCAACCGGTATAGTAATCATTTCAACGCATTCCATTAAACGTCTAATGGGGTACCTCAGGGTTTTTTTTAATTCAACGCAGGATGGGCGGAGGAACAGCCAATCAATCACGGCTGACATAATGACGTCATCCATTATCAATTATTGACAGTACAGGGATGGGATGCCGGCGATTTTCCAAGTTTTATGCCTTGTTCGTAGGGCTGTCACTACATTCGAAATATTATGTAATAAATAAGTAAAAGAAAAAAATAATAAAAAAAAAGATATATTATTTTTTTATATTTTTATTATAACGCTTCAACTCAAAGATTTTCTTTAAACAAATACGGATTTTCCGCATTAGGTTCTTAAACTATATTTAGGCAAACATCTTGAGAATTAGATTAAAGCATCCCGTGTTTAATCTAAGTGTCGGCGATTAATTATTCTATTCCATTCATGATTCAGGAGCACTTAAGTACTTTTTGTATTCGTTAGCGCGCCTAGGATGACTTCATAAGTAAATTAAGATCGTATAATACGCTTTCTACAATCATAGCCTTACACTAGGATTTTCTAGGATAGACACACAATGACAAATAACAAACACTCACACCCAGAGCAAAATCTAAATTAATTCTGTCTGATTTACTGTAGGGCGCTATTCGAAAGGATTTGACGGTATCCTTTTCATAAGTTAACATTTTTTGTTGTGAGTGCGTAAAAAAAATACGCATACGGATATTATAGATAAGTAGTTGTAAATTTGAAATACGAATAGGTAATAGGTTGGTTTTATTTCTGTTATCATTTGTTATTAAAATCAATCATATCAGTGACTATAATAAAACTCGATATATGTATATCCGAAATGAACCGAAATTTTTATATTGGATACGGTTACGGATATATTTTTATTTCGGATACCCGATAGTTTCAAATACGTTTACGGAGCTCTATATATTCCCGGTATTGATATAATTAAATGAACACTCAGAACAAAATTCCAAACATGTATTAGCTTCGAATTCCAACGAGAGGTTATCAGAATTTGTAATACATATATTAACTAAGTAGTATATTAGTGAAATAATATTAACGAACATATTTAACAATAAAATAAATGTCGTGCATCTCTGTAATTACGGGCACACGACCTTTTATATAAATGTTAGCTATTTAACTTGTCAAAGGCAGCAATGTTCTGCGAGCGTATGTGGGTAATTTTACATGTATGTCCGTTTCTTTGACATGTGATACAGCCCTTAATAGGCCTGACGAATTGCGAGGTACAACATATCGTTGGAATCATCTCTACAGTACTCTACGAGAGCTCTACACCTAACTAGAGGGCTATATAATTTTTTTCAAAATGGTGCTTGCAAACAGGTGAAAAAGGGGGAATTTTGTTATTACATTAGTATGGGTATCGAATGAAACCTAGTAAATAGACCATTCTAAAATATATTTATATACATTATAATACTTCTGCTTGACTATTTTGACAAACACCTATATAAAGCGTTAAATTAAATATATATTTATTAACAAAAAAACGGACGGAGGGACTTACAAATTTTCAGTAACAGTATTTTTTCTTACACTACCACCAGATCGAAACACGACAACTGAGAAGATCCGGCAAGACACTCACCGGGGTTTTCTTTTTTTTTCTTTTAATAATGTTACTAGTTTATTAAATAAATTTGACACAGCCCTACGCCTCGCCCCCCACTCCGCGTGATCGGGCCAGTCGATAGATCATACTAATAATATAACTAGTTCACTAGGTACATTCTTGTGAACTAACTTCGCCTAGTGTTTTTTAATGTACTTATTTCTTAACGTAAGCCTAAATATAGATTACGATTCTGCTGCATTTAAATCTATTATTGAATGAGAATTTGCTTAGATGATGATACATAATACGTGTAAGTTTTTGGAATAACTTTTCGTTTTTGGAAAATTTTCGCGGAATTGGTAATGTTTAGGAAAGTTAGGTTAGGTTCTTTAAATGATTTTGTTTGCAAGTAAGTTAATTGAATGTTTTGTTATATTTGTTAATAAAATTATATGTGAAAATTAAACTGGGCTCATGGAAGTTAAATTACTAGCATATTTAATTCCAAATAATATTTCATAATGAAAATATCAGTCAAGTTAAATGTTAACAATTCGCTTATGATTAATAAAACTATGTAAAAATGTAATGTTAGATGAATAAAATACCATTAAAATTTAAAGACGACTTTAAAATTTATTAAGTTCCAAATATTTCAGCCGGGACACACCTGCATTAGCAACTCGGAGCGCTAACGAGACAGTTTACGTCCCATTTCAAGTGTTATCCGGTTTTATCCGGTGCAAACCGGCCCGGGGCGGTGTTTAGCACCTCATTCCGGTGAACAAGTTGCCACGCCCGCTCGTTACGTATGACCACTGTGATTCGGTTGCGCCACGTTTCTGGAAACTTCCTAAAGTTAGACCGATGTGGGGACGAGTTCGTGCCGTGTTGTGAATGCTTATAGCTATTTAATGACGTAATTTCACAAATAACTTGCATTTCCTAAAATTTGTCGCAATTGTTAAGTAGCAATCAAACAAAAATATATGTTTACGTCTCGTATGTACCTAATACCTTCCTATATACCTATATACTCTAGATAAAAGTAAACGTATTATTTTAATCCGAATATAGTACTAGAAAACGCATGGCGACTATCTGGAGCTTCGATTAAATATATTTGATCGAAGATCCGGAGTAAGTGGCCACTACCGCCCTTAGACATTGTAATACTGTAACACCCAGATGACATTACATTCTTTCCTGAGGTTGGTCTTGTGGCCAACAGGGGGACTATGCATTTGTATGCATAGTACCCCTGAGGATTAAATTGGATCGCTTCGCTTATTAAAATAAAAAATAATAATAATAATACCGCTGTTATTAAGCAGATATTGGTGTAGCGATATTTCCTTTACACCACTGTACTTCTACCACCTTCTAATTATATAGTTGCCAGGTGGTAGAACCAGTATAGTTCGACCGGGGAAGTACCACCGCCACACCTATTTCCAGCGCGAAGCAGTTCTTGCCTTTCGGTGGAAGGGTGTGGTTGCCGGCTCATATTTAAATGAGGCGACCATCTCAGTCATCGGGAGTAGCAACGCATCTGTGGTCGCCTTCATATAGAACCCCCGTTCTATATGAGATCGCTTACAAATGTCCATGGGCGGCAGTAACTACTTACCATCAGGGGGGCTGCTTGCTCGTTTGCTGCTTCATATTAATAAAAAAAAACAACTTAAGTAGGAATGGAGCATCTATGCATTGCATTGATCACAGATATGTACGTCACTACCTTTAACATAGTCCACGTTGGGTCTTATATTTGCCTTGTCTTATTATTTATTCAACTTAAAGGCTGTATAGCTGTTATAGCGCAAAAAAAGCCCTGAAAGTAGTACAGTCTAATGGCAAGTTGCAGTCTAATGGCATGAAGTTTAAAATTGTGTCAAAGGCGATATTTAAAATATTGCATACATAATCTATACATACAATAATACCAGCTTATTCCCGGTCACGTTTATGAGCATCCCAGGTGTTAATACAGGTCATAAACAATGTGTGTGCTAAATTTCAGCGAAATCGGTAGCTTTTGCGAATAACAAGAATAGCAAACACATCCATTCAAACTTTTGCATTTATAATATTAGTAAGATTGACATTTCCGCGTGTATGTATGTCGCAGGTAATAGTAAAAAAAGATTGGAACACTCAAATTAATTATAAAATTCCCTATCATTTTGTCTGTCTGTTTGTTTATATGTATAAAGTGACATCAAACAAAAATTACTGATATCGAAACCCTTTGTATAGTCCATATCGTTTAGTGATATTCTCTACTGTATTAAAAGTTATTACAATTTAAGCTTATCTATATCTATACTAATATATAAAAAAGAGATGGTGTGTGTCTGTATGCTACTCATTCGTGTCATGCTAAATCATGTCGACGAAACTATGTTCTACGAGTATATGAGCGCCGATTTCAGAACTATGTACCTACTATGTACTGTTTATGTACTTAACTCTTAGTAAAACTCGTAGTAAAACCTTTGACACGTGGGGAAGCACGGACACCTCAGCTAGTGTTACACAATGCGGTTGTATCCGCGGTAGAAGTAAATAAGACATGAACTAAATAAAATGTATCAGTTGAATTGTTTTTTGAATTTTATGCTACTAATTGGAATAAAAGATTTCTGCGGCTTGACAGCCAGCCAGCGGGTAATAAATATTTATAGGTCAATTGAATCAAATAACAAATATAATGGCATTATTCATGGAAATTGTGATTAAATCTCATTGTGGGCCCATTTTCATTTATCGAATCGGGTTTTGCTAGAGTTGTTCCAGTTTTGATATTTAATTTCATTTTGATATTATCGCCATTTTGCGCATGAATTGAGTATTCATGCACACTCTGTAAACCGAGGATTTCCAAAATTATCCGCTTGGTCGAGCGGTCAACATACCGGTCTGACACGCAGTGGGTTCCTGATTCGAACCCCGACCAGACAGGATCTGGATGTTTGTGTATTCGTCTTTATGTGTCCAAAGTTTTAAATTGCTAAGTAGTTTTGTATAAAAAGGAAAAAAGTATATATGTGTGATTTGTCTCATTTTCCCATTTTTTTTGAAAAATTAGGTCTTGGCTTAATTTTTTTGGGAATTCCTGCTTGAAATTATCATAAACACTTAACAAGAAATTTTAGCACCAGTTTCAAACTGGTGCTAAAAATTCTTGGTGGTACCACCGGGAGATTGTTGGGACTCGGGTCCGAGTTCTACATAAAGGATTTGATAAATTTTAATTTTAAAGTACGAGTAGTCTTGCAAAATTAATCGACGTAAGACTTAAAACAATGAGTTTTTGCATCACTAGTTCCAATTTGAACTAAATTCGTCGATGATCGGCAGCTCTCCAACTACAAACTACTTCATTAGTTATACTATGTCGCTAGTTTCCAAGATGAAAGGTCCTCGTTCCTCGCCATAGACTAGATAAAAATAGAAGCGGTAAATTGTAAATATAATAGAATATTATTTAAATCATATTTACAATGATTGCACGTGTATATATTACCCCTACTCGATTTTAAGGTCACTGCTGCTGACATCTATTCATCTTCTTAATGTATACCTAATCTCGGTTAGTTGTGTTTTGTGCGACTGACATCTATACTCTTCATTATTTTGCAGCTTTTGTGACGACCAGAATGATTGACGACCACCACCACCATACTCCCACTACATAGACCTTTATCATCATTAGTTGTGTTAAAAAAAACAATTGTTTCTAAAAAGAGTAATGTACAGCATACATTGTATTTTGTCTACATTTTCTTGCCTTCATCATGTTTTTACCTCTGCGTTTTCATACTCTATGTACAAAACCGGGTATAGCGAAAGCAGCCTTTGAAATCCGGAAGCCATTTCTATTCGTCACGTGTTCTACGCTCCTAACAATATAGACTCGAACCTTTGTCTCGCTGTACGAGTGATTAATGTACCACGAGGACACGCCTTCCTGGATCTCTGTACGGATCTCATCGTAGTAAACAAATTTGTCATGCTTTCTTGAACAGTGAGGTAATGACATAACGATGCAGGGCGGATGTGTTGTCATTATGGTTATAAGTGATGATCAGTGGTTCTCAATTTCTGCCCCATGGTGGGGTGACAGATGGGGTGACGCTAACTTCGATATGTTAAAAATATTTTTGAAGACAAATAGAGTATCGGCGGCGCGACAACGGTTTTGAAAATATTTTATTTAACGTAAATATTTATAAAATGAGAAGTAAGTAAGTATCACTTGAGACTTAATTGTAAACGTAATAAAATATGCAAGAATAAAACAGATAATAATAAAATAAATACAACACGTGTGTGAAACCACGAAGAATGATATGTTCTAATTTGAGAAAATCATCGTAATATTAACAAAACAGTAAAATATCTTATTTCGTTTATAAAATGAGCAGAATGATCATATTTCACACATTTACATAAAAAAATTATGCATTTAAGCTGAGCAACAAACAAACATGCAGTGCAACTGATGGAAAGTGGTCGCTGCCCATAGACTTCTTTAGTCAACCCCGAATGACATTAAAGTCCTATCTGGGGTCGGCCACAGGTGCTCTGAAGACTAAGTTGGAATGCTAGGGATAACTATTTCTTACTTACCATACTCTTTACACCAGAATACAACATTGATAGGAAATATGAGTTTAATTAGACAGAAATTTAATATGAATACGAAATATATTTTATACAAATAAAATAGCTCGGATTGTATGCTTAGATATGACAAACAGAACAATATTGCTTAACACTAACATTATTAGTTGTTTGCAAAACATGTTTCCGAATCTCGAATGCATTGGGATGCGTTTCGCGCGGACACGTTTAACTGACTCTAGAACTCGACGAAACTCGTCGCAACTCGTCGAAACTCGTCCGAACTCCAAATTACTGCACGTAGTCGCCTTTCGACGTGGTGACGGGAATATGTGAATGCAGCGTCGTTAAACGTGTTGCGAGTTTGGCAACAGCTGTTAAAAGTTTAAAACGATATTGTCTTTATGTTGCTGCTTCATTTTGTAGTTTTAATGTAGGCGCTGCGGTGATTTAAATTTAATTTCGAATGGTATCATCGTTGCTGTGATTTTGTAAAGTTGCGTGAATAGATTGAAAAAATCATATAACGCAGAGAGAGATTTTATTGAAGTGATGTTTCTTTAAAGTCGTTGTGAGTTATGAAAGCAGTTGTCGGCTCTTCAGCTAGATGGCGCTGTACCTTGAGTTACCAACATTTTGTCAATGAAATACAGTATTTTTCAAAATAAGCTATAAAAATATAGTACACATATAAAAATATACATAAACATATACTTCTTATATTTGTTGAAGTGACATATTTGTTAATGTAAGGAGGCGTTCATAAAATTTAATATTTATTATTATTCTGAAAGGTGGTAGAACCAGTGAAGTTCGCCCGGGGAGGTGCCACCGCCACATTTATTTCTAGCGTGAAGCAGTTCTTGCGTTTCGTTGGAAGGGTATGGTTGCCGGCTCACTTGTATATGAGGCGACTGTCTTAGTCCTCAGGAGTAGCAACGCATCTGTGATCGACTTCAGATAGTATCCCTGTTATACATGAAGTTGCTTACAGATGTCCATGGGCGGCAGTTACCACTTGCCATCAGATGGAGTGCATGATCGTTTGCTACTTCAATCTGATAAAAAACTATTAAGTTTGACTTCTGCCGTGTGTGAATTGCATACACATTTCATTATATTCATGTGGAAATAGCAAATGAGCATGAAGACTATTTGATGGCTAGCAGTCACTGCCGCTCAGAGTTTTACATGTTGACCGCTGATGTTGTTACTGAAGACTATATTATGCCTTGGATGAATATGAGATATTCTTCATATTTATTACATGTTGTACATAAACAGTTCTAGTAGCGGATAGTTTAAATATTTTCATTGATTTAAGCGGGGAAACTAAAAGGCTCTTAGATAGCTTCTGATTTCCCAGGTGCATAAGAGCCATGAACCCATAAAAGGTAAACATTATATGTTTACCTTATACTGATACTAGACTCAGAACAAAAACAATATGGAGGTACTTCATAAGTTTAGTGGGAGAACTTATTAATTATAGTACCATAACGAAACTGATATACCTATCTATTAATCATCCGTTACTTTTTAACGGAATGTACTTTCGAGGGTACATCCTCTGTCTGTCCCTTAGAGAATTACTGCAATATTATGTATACCTATACCTATGCGTTTGTATGAATATTGAAACCTGAAAATATTTCAGTATTTCGACATTCAAGTGCCACGGAATCCCGGTACTCGTGTTACTGGAATATTTTTACAAGTTTTAAATTTAATATGTAGGCAAGGAGTTTTGGTGCGGAAATAAAAAGTTCACGTTCATTTTATTCCAGATTATATTACGCTCAATAATGTGATGATATTAAATTTTAAGTAAAATGCACATCCATCCATCAATAATAGACCCAAAGACTGTTACCAGAAGGTAACATGACAGGCAATGAAATCTTATGTAACTTAAGCTATTTTAAATTACATTTGTCTAATTTAGAGAACCTACTTTATATTTTAAAGAATTTGAAGTTCAATTATTAAGTCGTTTATCTGCTAATCATTTTGTTAGGATAAAACTTTAACTCTTATTTTTGGTATATATATGTTCACTTATACTATTAACTGAATCTATGTATATATATATATATATTTTGGTATATATATATATATATACCAAAAATATTTTTTTTGTAATAAAAATACAAACTATCTAATG